>JBBPQT010000176.1:0-24947 GCA_038092715.1 Boletus smithii | reverse complement strand
CTGAGTCCTAAGCCCCATCAGGCCCCTGCCCAGGGCCTGGCTCGGCCCGGCCTGAGAAAGCAAAGCCCGGCTCGGCCTGGGGCTTCAGAGGGCCCAAAGCCGGGCCCAGCACATCACTACGGGCCATGTAGTCCATGTACTCGTCTTCATCGTCAGACGCTATGTCTATCCAATAACACACACGGCACATGCATACGCAAGCAAGCAATGCTTTATATTTTCGTTGCCATGTGCTACATTGAAGGTGATGACATGGTTCACTGGCTGAGTGATTGGCGTTGGAAGACGATGCAAACAAGGCCAAGACAAGGCAGTAAGTGGATTGGGGTGGACTGAGTTAACGGCGTTGGAGTTCATTACCGATGGGAAAGAATTCGACTCCACCGACACTGTGGCTTGGATGTTTGAGAGGGATTTCGACGAGTTTCTTTCCTGTGGAGTCGCGAATCTCTTGGGATCTGGAGAAATGTCGACTGAAACTTGAAAGGACCCAATGATTGTACCCACTCCACCGTGTACCACCGCGCTGCGAACGACGTGGGACAACGCCAACACAAAGCTCGCTGCGATCTCCTCCTCGCTCCCGCGGGCATGCCCGATGAGCTCCGTCACCACTGGATCCACACGCGGTTGACTGCGCATCAACACACCGAGTACATCCGCAGCCTGCGTGCGCACGACAATACTTGACGGATCACTGACCGACTTGACAAACGTCCGCTGCAGTTGAGGTAAGAACGGCTTGGCGTGGTTCGGTATCCTGTCCAAAATCGCAGCGAGCGCAGACAGGATCGCGGTCTTGACACCAGGGGGAAAGGTTGTCGCTTGGGTTGCAACACGGATGAGGGAACCGGTAAAGGGTACGACGAATGGTTTGATAGCGGATTCGTCGGTACATTCGACGAGGTCTCCGATCGCACACGCAGCATCCCGTGGTGAGGCCCGCAATGATGATGGACACGGTAGGTGCCACACCCTTGGGAAGGCTGAACCTAGGCACAGTCCGTCCCGGTGCACCTGTCGTTTCAATAGTCCGGCGAAGTGGGACAACCAACGGCTCCAGTTTGTCTTTGGGCACAGATTTGACAAACGTATCAAACGTTTTCCACGCCGCGGTATGAACATTTACTTCAAGATCGTCAAACAGGGAAATGAGTTGTCGGACCCAGTCCACCCGGTACAAGGACGAAGAGTTCCGTTCCTCAGAAAAGACGGAAAACAGATCGCAAGCGCTCGCACGGCGCGTCGGCGAGTCGTCCTTTGTCCTGTACATCCCCAAGTCAAAAACCGTACCAGATAAAGAACAGGAAATATGCGCACATACCATCCAAGTAGTAGTAACATCAACATGTTCAACCCTTCAGGATCCTCGATTGATCCTAGTAACGCACGCAACGCCTTGTCCAAAGCAGCAACCAACTCTTCGTCCATTTCCTCCTCCAGCACCTTGGTCAACGCATTCAAGATAACTGTCAGACGCTTGCTGAGTGCATTACCAGCCATGGTGACGAGGGACGCAAGCGCTCGCACATTGAACGCCGTCATAGGTGTCACAATCAACGTAGGAATTAATACAGGGAACATCGTCGCCGCCCGAACCTAGCGCATGCATGCATCAGAAAGCCAGACTCCCGCCCGAGGGGAACGCCCACTCACAGACATGGCCTCCCGAAGAGCTTGAAGGGCGGTCCCGGAACTCTCACCGGGTTGACGAAGGGCTTCCAGTAGAGTAGGTATCGTCTGATCGATGGCTCTGGCCCCAATATGCTCTTGGAGTGTGTCAAACGCTTTCGCCGCTGCCGTCCTGACAGTCGGATCGTCGTCAACAAGCGAGGTCCGGACCATATAAATAACCTCGGTCTCGTGGCCTTCGCGCTGCGTATAGGTCGTACTCTCCCTGTAAAACCGTCAGCAGGGACAAAGAGAAGAGAGGCGAGAGGTACATGATATCCGACAATATAATGCATACCCCTTGGCAGGTACGTGCATCAGACGACGCGACCGTATTTTGCAAAATCGGAACGATCTCGCCCAAAATGTTTTCGCCAAACTTGCAACACAGCTCCGTAGTCGTACGCGTTGCAGTCTACAACACCTCGCAGATGAGGATATACGCAACCCGAAGAAGACTTTTTTTTAAAAGAAAAAAGATAACACTGACCTAACTTGTTGTTCAAACTCGTCGCTCGAACACAGCTTGACCAGCTGGCCAACCAACTTGGGTAAAATCTCGCGAACTAGAGGGGAAAAAAAGAAAGAGAACATGAACATGAACATGAGAGCTGATTCAGATCCCTTGCTGGACTCGTCCATTCCTGTTCTAGGTGTATTGTGCACGAGCGCCTTCCAGATATGGATGGACGACTGACGGACGACGTTGATGGCGTCTTGTCTCGCCAAATACAACGCCGACAGAATACGATCCCGTCGTTCAGCACCTAATACCTCCGTCAACGCCCGACGGGATGACTCCGCGACAACAGCCTCTGCCACCTCCTCCTCATCCCCAGTCTCGAGTTTGCTTGTAATCCCAGACACCTTGAACAACAATTCTCCCACCAACGTAATCGAAGATTGCTAAAGTAAAAAAAAAGAATTCAGTACGCAGGACGGGGGAGGAACGACGACAAGGAAACCCACCCTGATCCGCCACCCAGGATCAAACATCCCCTGCTCCAGCTCAGGCAACAATAAATCGATCGCCTTGCTCGAATAATTCGTCACGATCATCCTCCCCGCCCGCATCGCCGCCTCCCTCACATACTCCTCCGTATCCGACAACCCACTCAAGATCGGAGCAATAATCTTGGGCAAGTGGGGCTGGAACCGGTTCCCAAACGTCGCGGGGAGGTAAACGAGGAGCGACATGAAACCTTCTCGAACCGTACTCCGCGGCGACTGCGCGTTGACGATGATGTCTGGCAAGAGTCCCTCGAGTCGCTCCATACCGAGTCCAGAAAGGACTTCGCTCAGTCCTTGTGCAGCACCTTGTCGATCGACGCCTGACGTCTCCGTTTTGAGCGTCCTCAGTAACCCAGGTACGAGATCTGGGAAATGGACCTCCCCAAGTCGCTCGACGAGCGTCCCGAGGGTCTTGGCAGCAGTCGCACGTGCCTCTGGAACGGGGTCGACGAGCACGATGTGTACCATCGGCAACAAACTCGACAGGTACGGCACAAAATCCTTTGAATCCGTCAGCGACGCCAAATTACCAACGATCTGCGCTGCTTTTTTCTTCCCCTCCGCGCCACGGTCTCTCAGTCCCCGTTCGATGACCGGAATGACCTACAAAATTCCAGCATCAGTCCAAAACCACCATCCCTCTCAATTTCAAACAAAAAGAAAGGGCAAACATACGAGAGCCAACGACGAATGATCGATATAATGCATAAACGACGTCTTGAGCAACGCTGACAACGCATTCGTCGTCTTTCCCGGATCCACGAGGGCCTTGAGCAACGTCGGCACCAACGCCTGAATCTCCGGATTACTAATCACCTCTCCAAACTGCTTTAAACTCTTGTTGGCAGACACCTTGACCTGCGCGTGCGTATCCGTCAGTACGCCCGTCAATCGCGGTATCACGATCGGGAGCGAGAGCGAGAGTTGGCGTGGAGAACAATAGGCCATCATCCCCAGCAACTCGATCGAGCCTTTCTTGGACCGCCACTGTTTCTCGTCCAGTCCAGAGAGCAACGAGGGCAGGATGAGCTTGACGCCGTAGCCAGACATGTTCCCCATGATCACACGCGCAGCGTCTTGCGCCGCCACACGCACGTCCGCGGTACCATCCCCAAACGCCGTCAACAACATCGGCAGGATGAACGTAATGTACGGCTCAAACAGCCGTCCGAGCGTCGACGACAGCGTCTCAAACGCAAACATGGCCCCTTGGCGCAGCTCGAACCGTTTCTTCTCCTCGGCCGCAACACGCAGTCGCTCAACCATACCATACCGCTTCATCGCACCTATCCCAAGCCCCTTCATCGCACCCGCCAAGCCATACGCCGCACCACGCCGCGCAGCATACTTGGGCGCGTCGAACAACGTCTTGAACAACTGGTCGATCAACTGCCTGCTCCGATCTTCGCCCATCAGCGTCACAAGCGGAACAAGACAATCCGACACGGCCATCTGCACCTGCTCCGCCGGCGTCTGAAGCGCCTCCACCAAGCGGTCCACGATGCTCGGTATACGCGGGTCGGATGCAGCGAGATGTCTCGCCGCGCGACCGAACAGGATGACGACCGCCTCTTTGATCTGATCCCCCGTCTCGTTCGCCGGACTCGGCCCAGCAAGGTGTGTTTCGAACGCAGACAGGAGTCCTGCGAGTTGGGATGCCCCGTGATGGTCAATGACAGCCGCACCGGCTCGCAACATCTCCCGTCGTACGTCTGCCGACCGATCGCCTAGCGCCTCGTCCTGGATGAGAAACTTGAAAAACAGTTCGACCTGTGTTTCGGGGAACGACGGTGCGAGACGTTCAAACGCCAAGGCGATCGCGACACGCGTAAACCATGGATCCGCACGATCCAAACTTTGTGCAATGACCATGCCCTGTGTGCATGGTTGGATCGCTCCCAGTCAGTGGACAGGGGACACTCACATATTGATCAAACTCGGGCGCGAGGATCTTGGCCTGATAAATAACACGGACGGATCAGGACATGACAAATCCGAACAAACCAACATGTCTCACCTTTTCTCGATACAAAGCCTGCAGCGCACCGATCGTCTCATGGCCCGACTGCGGATGATGCTCGACCGCATCTGCAATCGCAGCCGCCGAACTCGTCCTCACGTACACGTTTTCGTGGCCTGCACACATCGTTCGTTTCCCAAGCAGTCGTGAGCGACAAACCCAAGAGTACGACCTAGACGAACGAGACTCACCCAAGAGAGTAAGCATATCCTCAAGGAAACCCTCCGACACGTCCAACCCATTATCCTCCCACACATGACTCGCCAACCGCGCATTCTGCTCGTCCTCGTCATGACACGCGACCCACAACTCGGGGGACCAATCCAACTCGGTCAAATCGAACGACTAGCCCCACACCGTTTAGTTCAGAGACGCCGCCCCCCCAAAAAAAAACGTCACTGCTACTCACCTGAAGCGCTTGGAGACACGAATTTCGTACGTGCATTTCTTGAAGGAGGGTTCCCTCGATCAATACCATCACCTCTTCCCGGGTCGCACTCGCCTGGATGGCCTCGCCCAGATCGATGAGGAGCGACGACGCGTCCTTACTCAACCGCGGTTGCGTCCTCACCACGTGCAACACGTGTTCGAGCGTCGTCTTGCGGGGAAAGGCAGTGTCAGAAACTAGTGTGTGTGTGTGAGCGCATTCGACGACAACGGGACACCAAGCGAACGCAAGAGAGAGAGTGTGTGTGTCTGAATGGATGAAACGTACATTCACTCCGATGAAACTTGATCACGTCCAACACGAGCGCGACCTGCTCGAGCGCCTCGTCTTCGTCCTGCTCACCTTCCTTGCTAACGCCTACCCCACCCATGCGTGCCACACGCGCAAGCAAGAAGAACGCAAACGAAAACGTCGCTGCGTCAAACGGCGCTTGTTCCGAAAGCGTCCGGAGCCTGTAAAGCACGCGAAGCACCAAGGCTATCAAACAGCCACCAACGGTCAGCGAACAGAATCACAAACAAGAAAACGAGACAAACAATTCAACGATTCCGCTGCCTGCGCCTCGGGTACACACACCACCTCTAATGCTCTCAACACCGCCACACCAACCCACCTTCGCAAGCCCTCCAACCGCTCCGAACAACACCGCGTCAGACCCACAAACGTTTCAAACGGTCCCTCTACCTCCCCTTCCCCGATCAGGCGTGTACATCCCTTGCTCATCGCGCCCTCGAGTAGGCACTCGGCAATAGGCCTCACATAGCCCCTCACACTCGCTCCTCCACTCTCCACCAGACTCCTGACAAACGCCAACCCACGAAGAAAGTGCGCTCGGAGGGCACCGACGCGTTCACGAACGACGGCTTCTTTTGCGAGCTGGGCCTGCACCAGAGCATGTGCTTCCTTGGATAGCCCACCCGCACCGCCAGGCTTTGTCTTCTTGCTCGCAAGGCTCTGACGCAGTTCGGCTTCCCATCGCGCAATGTCTGCATCCTTGCCCTTTTTCGGTCCCTCGTCCTTTTTTCGCGTCGCGAGCACTGATCGAGAGGTATAATATAGGAGAGTTAATGAGTCAAACAGGTAGTCGCGTCGTACACACGGGATCTCACCATCGACGTACGTCGTCCCCTCTGGCGTCTCCCAAATCCCAATTTCTTCCTCCGTCAACGCATTCAACGCCTTGGCATCGACATCCACCTGGAGCTGATCCATCACGCGCGGTAACACGACGTGTGGGGCTATAAACGTCAGCGTACCGATCGCGCGGTAGCTTGCTTCCGCGAAACCCATCTATACGTCACACGCACACGATTGAATCAACCCAGTGTCTTCAGACAGACGGAAACGCACCTTGGGATCCGTCACGGACGCCTCGAGTACGTGTTTCATTGCTACATCAATATGCCTACTCAGGACCTCGAGCGGATCCGTACCTGCCCTCTGACACAGTTCGATCCACAACATTCGCGACAGCCCACCTGTACCCATCACATCCGATCACGTTCCCTTCATCTCAACCTCAAAGAAAAAAGGACGTACAAATCGCGGGATGGTGCGCCAAAACCACCCAACTGACGATCAACGCCTCCCGCTCCGTCTTGTCCAACCGGCTTTCGTTTCCAAAACCCGCACAGGCAAGCAAGACCGCAGCATACCGCCTCTGCTTGTCCACCACGGGCTTCTCTTGTTCTTCCAATGGTGGAGATGAGGACGCAAGTGGGCCAGTCGGCTTCGAGGCAGCGAGTTTGGTAAACGAAGCTGTCAGCGCATCGCGAAGCACCGCATTCAGAAGCTGCGGTCTTCTCGTCACTGCTGACGCGAGCAACCCCGTTGTCGCCCTACGTACATCCGAAAACGTTGTCTGTACCGCGAGATACGCGAACACGGCCCCGAACGCAACCCTGCAAATACACCACAAGGACAGATTTTACAAACGCATTCCTAACAGAGACCGTCTGACGAGTGGCCACCAGACACGTACCTCAGGTTTTGGTTCTTGACCAGCTCAGACTCGAGTTTGGGCACGGCGAGATCAACGGCGCGGAGTAACCACTGCGTGTCTTCAACTTCGCTGAGCTTCTGATAAACCTTGTCCCAAATAAGGAAGGAAGGTTTCGTTGACGTTCCCATCAATATGTCCGCCGTCAAACTCCGCGAAACGATATCATCTATAAAAATGGAAATTAAACATAAAAATAATAATGCCAGCATTGACGTCAGTCGAAGATCGAAATAACCGATGTGACAGACGTGACGTATGATAGCCGAAAATAATAATAAAAACGTACCAAACACGCGAGAAGCGGCCAATGGACCGAGCAAGATGGCCACGGCGACGTACCCTTCCAAAGGACCTGCAGCTGTACCGAGTGGATTCGCACTCACCGTCTTCATACATCCCTCCAACGCACCAGAGATCGCTTTTGCAAAGGCCTGGGTGGCGTCGTTGATCGATTCAGACATGCTGTCGAGATCCCACAAGGCGGCACCGACGACGCTAACGAACGCTCGCTTCAGCACTGGCTTGGCGCTGTTCATCTCCTTAGCGATGAGTGTCGTAACGTCGGCTGGTACTGGCGTGTTGCACGCGAACATGTGGTTCAGGTGAGTCGGAAGTGTACGCACGAGGAGCGATGTCGCGACATCGTTGGTTTCTTTGACGATCAGCGTTGGGAGGGCATTTACGAGTGTCACTGACGCGGCATCGTGCTTGGGAAGCATCGTGAGCATCGTGTACAGCGTGATGCGGTGATCAACCCCTGTCGTCTTTCCGGCTAGCGGAAGCGTCAGTATCTCGGAGACGGCAGTCTCAAGGAACTCTGGAGGGAATTTGGATACCAAGACTTTGAAGAGAACCGATGCATTCGTGCGCACGGTAGGATTACTTGATTTGGCAGAGTTGAGAGAGGCGGTGAGGAGTTTTTTGAGGGTAGGTATGTCGAGGGGGTGTGAATAAGCGAGCAAAAAATCACCAACGACTGGTGAACGTCAGGCAGGCAAGAGATACACGCGGGAGATAGCCTACCGCCGAGTGAGTATTCTGGAGAGCGAAGGAGGGCTTTTTCCATTGTCGGTAAGATCGAAGTGGAAAGGTCACCAGGACCGATGGTAGTACGTATAAAATCATAAAGCGCGTTCTGCAGATGATGAGTTGGATGACGAGTATTCGTGAAGAGACGTACGGAAGCGTGAACGGGGACTGCGATTTTGGACATGAGAACATGAGTCGTATATAGGTTAATGATACCCTCCTTTACCAAGTCATCTTGAAAAGTCGTTGTAAAGAAGTGAACGATGGACACTCACCTTGACGGATGGAGAGATCTGCTTGAGAGAGTCGTCCTTGACGTCTTTGAGGCGGATGGCGACATCGACAGCAGTGCCTAGAAGAGGGGTGTAGATGAGTGGTGTTTGACTCGACTTTGCCTGAGTGAGCAGCGTGGGCATGAGCAATTGGAGATGTTCTGGGGCAGATCGTAATGCCCTGCGGGTGCGAACAAGTGCGCTGTTCTGCATGGTGGGTCTGGATCGAGTGGAGGGGCTAAGCTGGAGATCGAGGAGGGTAGCGAGGATTCCAGTGAGCACAGGCCATGAGTCGGATGAAACAAAGTCTGGGGAAGCGGAGAGGCATGTGGTGTAGAGACCACAGGACCAGCTCAAAAGGATAAAGAGATCTGCGGCAGCATAGGAACTGGAGAGATGAAGCTTAATGAACGTGGGACCACGGGGATGAGAGGATGGGCAGACCTGGGGATTGGTTTTGATATGTGGGCTACTTCGTTTGCAAGCCACCCGAGGACGTTGTCCAGGACGCCGAGTTTTGGGGCGTTGCGGATGGACTCATCTTTTTGGACGAGACGCATTCCGATTTCCTGTACTGCATCGCGTGATGGGGTATCGATGTAACGGGGATAGGTCTCTGTGAGAAGTTTGAAGACGTCCAAGACCTGTGTGAGGGAGAGATCTGGGGAGAGTCAGCCATGCAAGTGCGAAAAAACTGTGGACATGCCTTGGTTGGTGAGCCAAGCGAGGTCGTCACGAAGAAAGGCGAGACGGGTGTTTGTGCTGGTGTTGAGCAATTTTGAGTGTGCGATCTGGACAGCGATCTGCCAGTTGCCAAGGACATTGTCACGCCAAGATGTCGTGGGGTTTTCGTCATCGTCGTCGTCGTGGTGGAAAGACATGAATGATGTGGCTGACATGGAAATGACTGCATCCACTTGCTGCTAGTCTGAAAAGGGATCGCTTCGAAGAACATGCCACATTCAAGTTGAATTCGACCTCTCCGTTCTTTCTTTCCCTCCATGATGGCTCTTGTATCAGACGTCGGAAATACGCCAGAGCTAGCCGTCCCTTCTGATTCCTCGTCGCCGACTTACCCCGCTCCCTCCCAATCAGACCTCGCCGCCGTCGCTGCCACCGTCTCCGTCGTCGGCATCCTCATGGCCATCCTCGTCACCTGGCTCGTCTTTCGTCTCCGTCGTGCCTCCCAAGCTCAGTCCCAGTCCATCCCCATCTCCCATCGACCCACCTCGTACGCCTTCCGCCCCTCTTTCGCTCCCTCAGAAGCCTCCTCCAAATTTGGATTCAGTACGTATACTCTGCCCATCCAACCCACTCTCTCCCTCACACTAATCTGATCCCCAGCTCGAAAACCCCTCCGTCTCTCCCACAGACACAACACTAGCTGGGACTTTGCAGACCCAGATCCTTTTGCCCATTCAAAAGAGTGTTCGTTCGACGCTCCTTTCCCTACACCCTCCCCAAAACACCGTCCAGCGCCGCTCCCGCCTGTACCCGCATACACGCCACGTGCACAGCGCACGAGCACGTACAAGGACGACTTTGCTCCGCGTACACCAACCACCCCCGCCACGCCTGACTTTATTGACCCACCCCCGCCAGCATACTGTCGAGATAGCTCCTCGTGGCCAATCTCCCAGTCCAAGGGCCTTTCACCCTCCTAAACTCACCCTACCATCCACTTTTCACTTTTGTGCTGTTCCATCTCCATCATGCATCGTACATACCGCTCGGCCACTCTTTGCGTTTGCTACAGCTCCATTTGGATATGAGATCGGACTCTGGATGTCATACAGCGCACAGTCTATCCCTCGTCCAAGGTTCACTCCCCCTCACCGTCGTGTTTGCTTTCCTTTGTTACGCCTTGACCAACAGGATGTCTCCTCTCGATCCTTGTCATGTAGCCAATTCCTGTCACTATCATTTCATCTTGAACACACACAGAGTTCCCTCCCGCGGACATGCATCTTTTTTTTTGTCTTGGTGATGCTGATGCGCTTCTCTCAGCTGACCGATAATTTACGTACCCTCTTCTTTTTTTCTCCGTCTTCTCTTCTTTACACTTGCCATGTAATAGTATCTTTTCCTAGGAAATGTCGGTGTTTCCCTCCTATACATACTCATACTTCCAACGTGCTGGAACTCGTTCTCGGCGTTGACTCAAAAGTCTAGCCCTCGGCGGTGGACCGGGCGGGCCCACACTGGCCCGCAGCAAGTGCTTCTCCCGGTTCTGATTTACGTCTGTCTGCAGGCTTTTGCTGCATGTGGAGAGCTTCGTGGTTGATATGGTATACTTGCAACCAAAACCTGTCCTTCTCTCACACGTGTGAGCTGATTCTGCCAAGTCTCGGCGGAACTTGCTATGTCGAGTTCGCCTCGTGACCAGACAGGAGTCCATCAGGGGCTCTGAAAGTGCTCAAGGCTTGGTCCGCAAAGGTGTAAAGCTCCAGACTAGATGGCAATCCGAAAAATTAAAAAATTCCAGATTGCATGAGGAACAACATGATGGGAAAGAGATCAAATGTAGGAAATAAGTTATTGATCCGCAAGAAAATGACATCACAATCACAAGAAGAAAAAATAAAATAATGGTGATCAAGGATTGGCGCTGAAAGACACCGCGCATACAACGCTTTCACGCTTCTCGTCGCCTCTTGACACGGCCCCGACTTTCACTGAACACGAATCATGATGAGTCCAACCCCCCTGCCAAATATATAAAAAAACCCACGCAAATGCCCTATTCTTTCGTTTCCGACTCTCCTTTTTCATCGCATTCCTCGCCAACTTGCGTTTCGCAGCTCCCTCCGGATCCGTCGTCGCCTGTACCAAACCTGAGCTCATGACGTTCATGGATGGGTGAACACAAAACAAACGGACCTTGATCACCCGTGCAACACGTCGCGCCTGCTGCACGCTCACAGCCCCCTGTCTAATCCGACTGTACGCATTCGCAAACACCGTCGTGCCCACTTTGGCTTGAACGAGATCTTGCAACTCGACCGCAGTCGTCTTGAGCTCCTCTAAGTATACAGTATACACGCACGTCAGCACACGGGTGATGAACACAGGTGCGTCGTCAAACACCAACGTACCGATCCCTGAATCCCGGATCGTGTCTTCCTCGATAATACGATAGACGGGCGTGAGGATGTGCGGCAAGAATCGCTCGAGCTGCGTCGCCTCCATATGTGACGTCATCGCCGCAAAGAAACGCAGCACCGATAACGGCGAGAGCGCCCAATTCGCCTGTCATTCGTGAACCGAGAACAGGCCATCAGTAAACACCAGCCATATATGGATGACAAGACTAAAAGAGAGAACGCACCGGACCGGTCGATTTGTTTCGTCGCGCGATCTGCGCAGATCGAGCTTGATACGAGAGCTTGGAGAAAAGCCAGGGAAGCGCATCCGATCGTCCCTTGTTCAAAAGACGCTCCCCATCTTCCTCCCCTTCCCCCCCATCCTGTTCTTGTTCCTCATCATCACTGTCACCCTCCTTCCCCTCCTCAACACTCCCATCCGACGATATCCGCGCGACGAACCACTTGCCGACGAAAAACAAATTCTTCACCGCCTGCAACGCCATGGTCGTCTCCACATTCCGACTCTTGAGCAACGCACACAACTTGTCCGCCACGTCTTTCATACCCGCATGTGTCAACACCTGCTCCGCGCCCACACCCGCAGATTCCCCCACCGCCGTCGTAGACGCCGCAAAGAGAACCCCAAGCAACCGACACGCTGCGCTGCGCACCCACGCATGTGGAGATGCCAGCAGCTGAACGACAGCCGTCCATCGTACCTTGCCAGGCTCCGTCGTCACCTCCGGAAACACCTGCAACACCTTGGCCAACCCCTGTACCATCTGATAAGTCGCATGCCATTCCCCATCCATTCCCTCCTCCCCACCCCCTTCCACATCTACATCCATCTCGCCCTCCCCTCCAGAAAGCAACGCACAGCTGCTTTCTGTGATAGCCCCAAAGTCTTCCAAGATTCCATCGAGATAGGGCGCGGACGCACGCTGCAGCGCATCCACAACAAGTCCATACACCTGCATCGCCACGCTTCGCAACGTCCCTTTTTCCCTCTGCACAGCCCACGCATGTAAATGCCCCATCACCATCCGCTGTAGTAGTTGCTGCTGTTCCTCTTGCAACCGCCGCACGAGTACCTGAATCACACCTGCAGCAGCCACCCGACATGCTTTCTCCGCATCGTTGGCCACACACAAGACGAGCGCCACAAATAGCATCTCGGCATGTTTCGCCATCAGACCCATGTCGAATTTGGTGACGAACGCGTGGAGGAGCTCGAGCACGCTTGATCGACCCGACGCATGCTCGTACGACAGGTTCCGCGCAAAAAAGGCGAGCGAGGTTTGCAGACGTCCCGCGCCCTGCGGGTAATCGAGCAAGAATTGGAGGAGGAGCGACCGTGCGGATTCGCGCGTGTGCGCCGACTGTGAGGTGACGAGGATGGACGATACGGTCGTCATGAGATCGTACAACTCGGGCACGACAAGCTTGCGCGCGACGATCGCGCGGAGCAGCGCAAACACGCTCGCTTGTCGACTCGGTTCTTCCAGGTCGGGTGCGAGGAGTTCGAGGAGAAACAAGAGATCGTCTTCCTTGACGTTCGAGGTCGGACATTCCCGCAAGATCGTCGCGAGGGATTTGAATGCCGTTTGAGCCACCTCGGATTCGGCACTCCCAATGGAACGGAGAATGGCAAGAATCTGGCGAGACATGAGCGGTGCTGACGAGGCAACAGCCTTCAGGGGACATTGGAGTATACAAGGAGCGGCCTTGAGAGCTGCAACGATGACAGCCTCCGATTCAGCGTACAGCGTGTTCCCAATCAGGTTCACAAACGGCTCCAGTCTTGCCAGCTGCTTTGCATCGTGCAGGTCAAACCGCGACCGTCGATAGGCAGTCGTGAACAAATCGAGTCCAAACACGACGAAACTAGATCCAAAATCGGTCATCAATCAGCATACACGCACACGACGCAAACCAACATACCGATACGAATTGTGCGTATAGTGATCGTTGTCAGCCACAATCTTTCGCTTCGTCTGTACAATGTGGTCATTCTTGCGCCCCCTGCCTTTCGTCGTCGTCGTCGTCGTCGCCTTCCTTTCCGCTTCCTGTAAAAACTTGGCGTTCTGGCTGACAAGCGTATGACATAGCACCAACAACTCTGGCGAGTTCAGACGCGCATTTGCATTAAGACCACCCGCAATCCGTCGAAGCACCTCGTCCACCTGCTGCATCGGCTTGGCCGAATTCGTCACCTCCATCACAGATCTGAGTGGCAACAACAGCGCACTGATCCGATTCGGCGACACGTAGCGCGCGGAGAGGGCAAAACAATCCAAACCCCGCGACCCGCTCCCCTTGACTTCGCGCATCTTGGTCTTGAAATCTTCGTGCTGAACGTCCTTGCCTGAATCGCCAAACACGACTTCGGAGGCGACGTGTGCGATATCGTCGATACACCCGTCGAGGTCGTCGAACGCGGCGTCGGTGCGGTCGGGTGAGGTAACGTAGGCCAACAATGCATGGGTAACATAGGCGAGCACGTGGAGTTGCGGGCCACGCAAGAGCGCCGCTCGGAGCTCGCGGAGGGTCAGCGGAAGATACGCAGGACCCAACGCGACAAGGATCCGACACATCGTCTCACGAACGAGGTCGCGCGTCTCTTGAGATCGACTGCGAAACGCCTGACTCAACACCGTTAGTAGCTTCCCAATCTGAGCTTCTTTTGCGTTGGCTGGGAGATGTAATGCGACGTTGGCAATCCCGAGCGCGACGGGGATACGGAGGCTGTCCTCGTTCTCGTCCCGGTTCTCCAGGTAGCCGAGCAACGCCGGGAGGAGACGCATGTTCACCGCGTCGGATATTTTCTTCACGTCCACAGAGGGAACGACGGGTGGAGGTTGGATCTCTGTCGTATTCTCCTCGCCTTCTAGCACCTCCCCGTCAACGACGACATCGGCGTCCATTTCCTGAACCGCTTCCTCCATCGAGAAATGAAAGTTTTCGAGAAGAGCAACCAGCGTGCGCACGTGCACACGAACGGCCTCGTCCTTGTCCTTGGAACTCCGAACATACTTTTGAACTAGACTGTAATATGCCGACCATGAGAGCTGTTTCGCGATTCGACCAAGCGCATTGATCGCCTCAGCCACCAATAAATGGTCGAGCGATGCCGTCGAGACAATGTAATGCTCCACGAGCGGTACAAATATCTCCACCAGGGTTCTGGCCCGCAAGTACCCCTCCTCGCATTGTTCGCCAAGCCGTCGAAGCGCTCTCGTCCTTCGGTGAATCTGGATGTGGTGAATGTTGGTGAAGAAACTCGCTTCGTCGTCACCACCTGCGAGCAAGGGCCGCATCTCCTGAAGTGACGCAATACGTTCACATTTCAGTACAGCATGCGCGATGACGCCAAGGGCTTCAGCACGGACGAGCTCCGACTTTGATCGTAACGTGTGCTTGAGTGCGGGGAGGACGGTACGCATGAAGATAGGCTCGGCTTCAACTGCAGGTGATGCATCGGAAGCAACGACACCGACGAAACGGCGGAGCGTGAACGCGGCATTGTTACGAATGGCGAGTTCCTCCGGGTCTTGAATGAAATGCAGCGCATTGTACGATATCGGCAACCAATCGCGAGCGGATAGGATCACGTAGTGCTCCTCGTTGAGCGTCGTGAACGCCGTTAGTCGACGATCAAAATCGGGTTCGTTCACCCGTTTCGTAGAACATGCGTTGAGCGACTCCAACAGCGAAGCAAGAATTTGAAGATTCGGGTGGACAATGGCCAGTTGGTTGAACGTCGAGGTGAGCGCGATCCGAGCACCGTTGGAACGGAACGTGAGGAACAAGTGAGAAAGCAGCTCGTAGACCCTTCCAAACGTCGGTGATGTCGGATCCAACAGCTCGGGTACGAGCGCGAACAAGTTGTTCAAGATCGTCAACAAGTTGACCTTGGTCTTTTCGGGGACCACTTTGCCTGGCTTGCGCAACAGTGGCGAGAGCAAACCCACGAGAACGGACGCATGTGCAGGGTCGGCGATGTGGTGTGCCACTTGCGACAGTATGCTGATCTGGGATTGGGCGAGGGGACTGGACAAGTGTTGATCGCCCTTGGTCCGCTCAACGAGCGTCGTGAGATTCCCGAGCAGGATTGAGAGATGCGGCTTCACAATGCTTTCCGCGATCACGTCATCCTCGGAGGAGAATGCAAGCAAAGAATCGACGATATCAAGGATGTGCGTCAAGACGGCAGGTTTGACGTTTGTAGCGACCAAGCAATCCAAAACCTTGGGCAAAACACGATCGTCGTAATCCACCAAATAACGCACATACTCTGGTCGGGACGCCCACAGGTAAAACACATCGAGCAAGGCTGACGGCGCTTGTGTGTTCTCTTGATCGAGGAGAGCAAGTCGTGGCGAAATGATGGCGTCAAAGGATGCCCGCAAGTAAGGCGAGTAGTCGAAAGAAACGGGATTACGGAAAAAGTCTGCGAGTCGCCGGAACCCAAGTTGTCGAATGGAGCGTATTGTCCTGCTCGTCGAACCCTCGTCAACGTTTGCATCAGCTTCGGCATCAGTATCCTCTCGATCCTCTTCTTCTTCCCCTCGGACATCGCTACCACCACTTACACCTGACACCTCAGTCTGCTTCGACCTTCCTAATCGGGCTTGTACGGCTGCAGTGAGGTTCAGGGCAGTTCCGAGAAGAGCAGGCCAATGTACCACCATCCTCGGCCCGAGGTGCCTCAGCACTTCGCCCAACAGATTCAAAAACCCAACCTGCTGCTTTGGGGACACACTGGAAGGCACCTCGGTCAATTCAAATACCCCCTGCTGCCATGCCCGACTACTCGACCCCATCGGTTTCAGCATCAGGTCGACAAGCAGTCCAAGCTCGTCCTCGGAGCACACGGCGAGCGTGCTGAGCACCGCAGCTCTTCGATCTCCCCCTCTCGTACGTCCCTTCTTCTCGAGCATGATACCAAAAAGTAGACGAATCGTGACGTCAACGAACATGGGTCGGTCTGTGGCGTCTAGGGAAAGCAAGTCGAGATGCGCGAGTTCGTCCCGCCATAACGTATCATCCAGGAAATGCCGAAGTGTCTCCTCATGCCTCACGAGGTTGGGAGGCTTATACGTAAATACGCAGCTAAGCGCTAGGGTTTGCAGTGTACGGTCTGGATGCGATAAGAGGGTGCTGTAGAGGGCAAAGAGTGTTTCTGTGGAGTGGACCGCCTTAGGGTTGGTGAATTTGCTTAATAGCGTGAGCCACGCATTCAATTTGTAGCGGGGAAGACTCGAAACTGTGTCATCGTTGACCGCCATCGACAGGAAGAACGGGACGAGTTCGCGGTTATGCTTCTCGGCAAGCGATGGGCATTGTCCAAGCGTCGAGAGCAACTGCGTCTCAAACGAAACAGGATCAAATCGGTCGAAGGGTTTCTGATCCTATTGGGAAAAAGAAAATGGTGCTGAACATCGACCCTCCGAAGACCTAAAATCCCACACTTACGAGGATGATAGCCTTCTTATCATACTCATGGTCCAACCAGCTCGCGATCACTTTCCTAATCTTGTGTGCAGCACCATCTCTCCATGTCCGTTCCTCTTCCCAAGGATCGTCATCCACGTCCTGCTCGACGTTTTTGTTCAACCACTCGGGAAGTTCGCGCCCATCCGCCACTTTGGTAACCGCTTGTAACTCGTTGAAGAGACATGCCCAAACAGAATCGCCGGATCGCTTGGCCAAGGACGAAAGTGCCTCTGCAGCGGGCGACCATAATGGACGCAGATTAACCTTCAGCTGAGCTAGATACGAACGGTCAAACGTGTTCGAACAAAGACGAGACGGGTACTCACAGATCAACCATCTGGTACAAAGGTCAGTAGCCAGCGGTTCATCATCCTTGATCACCTGTCCAATGCGACCAATTCGCAATACCCGTTCGCGCACACCCTGAACGTCCAAGGAAACCTCCTCGCCTTGCAAACACCGTTTCAGTACGTCTTGTTCTCCGGGAGATGATTTCACCAGCTTCGAGGAAAGGATTTTAAGTGCGCTCAGGCGCAACGATCGCGAATGCGAGATAATACACGTCCGCAAGTGCAAGTATAGTTCCGGGAACGACAAGGCGTCCGATATCGGGGGGCTGGCAAGAATCGCCGTTAATATGCTTTCCTCCGGAGAGGAAGGAGGTGGCTTACTTCGATTGCGTGAGTCCTACCAAACCATTCAAGGCACACTGAGACCACGACCACCGCTGCACGACTGTCCTAGTCCACCTCGCCAAGTCGACCTGTTGTCTCCACGAATCGTTATTTGACGCCGCAAGGGCGTGCATGCATGTCCATAAAACCCAGGCTGCGTTTACATGGGACGCATTCCATGAGTCCTCCGGGTCGGGTGCATCTAGCATGCGTTGGACTATCCCTACCAATAATTCTGGCATTTTCTCGACAAACACCGATAACGACAGGAGGTTACCCAACTCATCTACACCGTCTGGGCTGAGTTCCCAGTGAGACAATCGTTCACAAAGCCAAATATTGATGGTACGTCTCCACACGATATCCACATCCCCGAGTTTATCGAAATGTCTGAGGCTTGCAAACAAGCGCAACGTCTGCTTTGGCTCTGTGGCGAGGAGATCACCAGTAGACCTAAACAAGGCAGGTAGAGCAACAAGTTTCCACCCTCCCCAAGACAACTCGGCGAGAGCACCAAGAAGGGAAGCTCCAAACTTGGGTACTTTGAGAGCTTCCGCGATGAATATACGTCCAACGCTCGTGGCCATGGACATGTCCCCCGCTGTAAGAACTGCGACTGAAAAGTTGAGGAGAGCGGTCTCGATTGGGGGGCAAATTTGAATGTTTGATAGCGCAGAAGCCAATTGGGACAATTGTGGTGCTTTAAAAGCGGAATTGATAGTGGTAGGACGAAGTAAGAAGGAAACGAAGAAACTCACGAGACAGTCGAGATCCTTGACGGACACTGGAAACGACACTGATCAGTTGCAGTGCACGGCGGAGGCGCTCTACTTCCGCATTACTTGATGGTGATTGACTGACAACGGCCGAAAATCGAGTTGTGAGTATCTCGGCGATGGCAGAAAATTGTTCAGCGCCCTTGCAGTGGTGGATGATAGACGTGAGGGTGCGCCGTAGAAGTGTGTAGAGCAAATCGGGATTTTCGCAGCTCAGATAGCAGTCAATCACCGGTCCAATTATTGAAGGTGAAGTCGTGTGGAGGGTTGAGGAGACAGACTGGGTGTCACGGGAGAGTGGTCAGTATACTGGAAGCGCGAAAAGTGAGGTATGCCAACTTTGCAAGCAAACACAAGCATCCAGGCACTGGCAGTTTCCACGCCATCAAGATTGTTAGCCATGAGGAGAACTGCCTTTTCACGCGCAGAAGTCTTCAAGCGACGTAGTACAGACGCCCAGACCTCGGCAGCAGCACGCTGTACTTCGGAACTACAACTCGGTAAGACAGCATGGAAGGAAGACCACGTTTGCTGTAAAAGATCCAAGTGTATAGACGGCACGAGAAGGTACCTAAAAAGACCCGACAATGTCGCTAGTAATGCCGTCAGCGCGGGAGTTGCAATGGAACGGGGAAGAAAATCGAGGAGCTTGGCTAATATGTCAGCATAGACGGGTGATAGGGTTGTACGAAGGTCATGTGCGAGCTTTTGGAGAAGGCTGTAATCAAGTGAGTGAGGAAAGTATGAGCAAACGAGGACTGGCATACTCGAGAAGTGCCCGTAATGCTTCGTCATCGGCAGCATCTACTGCGGACATCCATAATTCGACGATGTCTCTCCAGTTGTGCAAGAGGAGAGGCATGGAAAGGGAAAGTGGATCGGCCTTGTTGGCGAATTGGACGAACGACAGAGAAAGATTGAGCTGTCTCCATTGCTGAAGGGACGCGTAAAAGTGTGACTCGTTGTCCTAAAACATGTAGGTGACGTTTGAGCGTGTTGTACGGAGAAACGTGATCAAGTACCGCTAGGTCGTGGTCAAACTTTGTGAGGTCGAGTGCAGATGGGAGGTGAACGTCTTTCAATGATTCTGCGTACGATTGATACTAGGAGCGTAACGATGAGGGTTGTAGAAGAGATTGAGTGACGGGAACTGACCTTGAATCGTTTCACCCGATGTACGACTGCATCTGAGTCCAACATGGCGGGAGATTCCATGTCATGAGCTGGGGAGCGGAGGGCCTCGAGAAGTTGGTGTAGGCTACGGAGAGTTGCTCAACTTTTCCTACTACTGACTAAGCATCCATAAATGGCAATTTAGCTGAATTATGTACACTTGACGAGTACTACTGCTAAGAGTACTCTTTGAGTACTAGGAGGCACTGGCGATAAGCTCAAGGTTCAGTGTGAACCACAGCCTTTCTCTGGAAATGGATAAACATCCTGTCATATGGTGAGGTCCACACACGTTTGGTGATGGGCCAGCAGTGAGTGTGAATTCGCACCGACCGTGGGTGCGAATTCACGCTCACTGCCAGGATCTGCGACACTGTTTCAGGAAGCCGCCACAAAAGTTGTCAGGCCAGTCAAAGGTTGTCCGCCAGCGGTAATTAGTAGTGATAGGCGTGGCAACGGCGGATAGATTGAAGAAACACAACAAGAAAGAAGTTCTAGGACGACCTGGCAACATCTTTCAAGTAACAAAGTAGTCATCCAGGGTAAGGGCAAGCGGTGGCGACTGACTCGTGCCATCACCGTGGAGATAGAACTCCAGGCGTTGTCCCGAAGCAGTTGTTTGTGCCAGACACAGCAGCCTGCTGTACATCCTTACGACGTGGGCCATCCGACGACGACGCGTGTCGCAGCCCTATATATAACCCCCGTAACGCCCCGTGTAAATTACATCCCAGATTTCTCAATCATCATGACACCTATCACTCCAACGTTCAAACTACGGACCCGGGGTAGCAAGACGGGCTCGACCTCCTCCATGTTTACAGCAGAATCCTCTGACTCCATCCCAGTTGGCTCTTCGACAAGCACCGTCGATCACCCTAATGATGAAGTGGCTGTCGGGCTCGCAGGCGCCGGTAATGCTGGCAATCGAAGAGAGATGCTTCAGCTAATCAACCGTTTGCGCGATACTGGGTACGCAACTCTTTCATGCACCTACCTTCAAGGAGTGCTTATGACATGTTTTCCGCAGGGTGCAAACCGACATTGACCTACCTATGATCGCAGTCATCGGAAGTCAGAGCGCGGGCAAGTCATCTCTGATTGAATCCATATCTGGTATCACGCTGCCGCGATCCTCGGGAACCTGCACCAGGTGAGGTGTTTGTCTTCGGATCCCGCTATATGCTTACATTTTTACAGATGCCCGACCGAATGCAAGCTCTCCCAGTCAGATTCGCCATGGAAGTGCTTGGTGAAACTCCACTTTAGCACCGATGCCAGGGGTGTACCCATCCCCGTCAACATTGTTCCCTTCGGCGGTCCTATCACCTCCAAATCCCTCGTCGAGGATCGCATTCAGCGTGCCCAGCGAGCCATCCTCAATCCATCCAGAGATGCTAACAAGTATCTCCACCTGGATGATCTGTCAGATGAAAACGAAGTGTCGTTTTCCAAAAACTATGTTTCTCTGGAGATAAGTGGCCCACAGCTCACCGATCTCTCGTTCGTAGACCTCCCGGGTCTTATTGCCAGCGTCGGAAGCAAAGGCGACGATCGTGACATCGAGCTCGTCAAGTCATTAGTCACTTCATACATAGAGAAGCCGAGTTGCGTCATTCTGCTCACTGTCGCTTGCGAGAGTAGGCATCTAGGTTTTATTTTGGATTCAGATGCTTGATAACATTGTCGTCCACCAGCCGACTTTGAAAATCAAGGCGCACATCATCTCGCAAAGCAATACGACCCGGACGGGAAGCGAACCGTCGGTAAGTCACTGTCTATCACGTCTTTTTGGCCTCTAACCAATCCATGCTTTCAACAGGTGTCCTCACCAAACCCGATCGTATTCCACCAGGTGAAGAACCCGCATGGCTCAAGATCCTTCGAAACGAGACGGAGCCTTTAGTCAATAACTGGTACTGCGTCAAACAACCTTCTTCGCAGGACGTTTCGAGAGGAATCACGTGGGAAGAGGCACGTCAACAAGAAGACGCGTGGTTCAGCTCGAAGCAGCCGTGGTCTACTCTCGAACCACGCTACCAACGATATTTGAGGACGAACTTCCTGACGGAGAGGTTGAGCCTCATTTTGTCGGAGCTAATCGCAAAGAGGTCGGTTGATTATCGTCTGTGATTGTAGACGTCGTCTTCATTTGCTGACGAACTTGTGAAATCCAACAAGGCTCCCAAAGATTCAAGAGGAGTTGATGAGCGCGATTCAGGACACAGACCAAAAGTTACGCGCTCTCCCGACCGCTCCGTCCACAGATCCTATCAGCGAAGTGCTCCAACTTCTTGGAAATTTCGGCCGAGACCTAGATCGCCGTGTCGAGGGCACTCCCGAGGAAGATGCACTACTTCAGACCATTCGTCCACACCAAGAAGCCTTCAAAGTTGCCATACGAGGAACTGCTCCAAACTTTGTCCCTTGGGATAAGACAGCGAAGAAGGAACTGTCAAAGGCACCATTTCTGGCCGACGAGGATGGAGACGACGACACATCGGAGGAGAAATCTCGTACCGACCAGAAGGTATATATTGATGAAGTCCTAAAGCGAGCTCAAGAGTAGGCTCTCTCTAGCTGTGCCTTTCGATGACATACCTTGACGGAAATTTTCACCAGTGCACGTACGCGAGAATTGCCAGACAATTATCCTTTTGTTGTTCAACGAGCTTACATTAAGCAAGTCACGGAAAAATGGCGCGGGCCGGCGATGGTCCTCTTCGACCAAGTTTATGTGGTTCTGAGGGCTGATCTTGAGAAACTTGTCGAACGCCACTTTGCGCACATGGGCAATGGGAACGCGAAACGAGCTGTTTTGTAAGTGACATGTTCCCCCGCTGGTACTGTCAAGGCTGACCGTGACATAGGATGATCGTCAACGACCACCTCGAAGAAGCCGCCCATCGAACAAAAGAAAGGATCCAGTGGTTGCTCGACCTCGAGGGGAACCCAACTACCCTCAACACACATTATTATGCCTCCTATAAGGACAAGTTCCTGACCTACTACAGAGACGCCCGGGGCGACAGTAGTTTGATGGAGAGGCTCCAGCTAGGACGAGGGAAAGAACGAACCAGCGAACTTCAGACCTCGATCAACAAGGCCCTCTCTGGCCTAAGCGAACTCGGGATCTCCACCCAAGAGACTGACCTCCCCAAGTTGCTTCCTCCCGATCCAATGGAGGCACCTCTGAACATCATGGCGAGCGTTCGAGCATACTTTCAAGGTAGAGTAGGACCCAGAACAGTGGCGTGAACATGAGCTGACCATGTATAATGTACATCCGCAGTTTCTTACAAACGCTTCACAGACATGGTTCCGATGGCTATCGACCACGAAATCATACTCGGTGTACAGCACGGAATCGACAAGGCCCTCCAGGAGGGACTCCAAATCACCGGGCCGGACGGGTATAATCGTTGCAAGGGCATGCTGGAGGAGCAGATTAGCGTCGTGACAGCTCGTCAAGAGGTTCAGGAGAAGATGATGAGACTCCGGGCTGCGCGTGAGCAATTGAGGCGACTGATGTGAGATCCTAGTTGCGATGGAAGAATATATTGCTGTTACACTTCTTTCTCAAAGTTTTTTATTGCATACCAATTCATCCCTGATCGATTTCAAGCTCCTTCGTGATACTGTCTCGGTACAGATCCAACTTATATGGTCTTCATTATGTCTAATGTCAGCCCTATGAAAAACACAACATCCCCGGGCACGGCTGTCTCAGCGCAAGTAGCATGGACGAGATCAGGCCATCAAAACTAATAACTTGAACGCTCAACAGAGACATAAGTATAATCACCCGCAATCATGTAACTTAGCGGTAATTTGACCCATTAAATTCGTGAGTCATGATACCTCCAAATACTCTACATCGACATCCGATTGAAGGGAACAGTCGTCAACCCTTACTAACTGGAAACCTTTGGCACTGGCAGCAAGACTCAGCGGAACAAGTACCAAGTTGCGACAATTTCAAAATCCCCTGGCCACCTTGGGCTGGGAGATGATCATGATCGATTGATCATTCAATGCCAGATTGGCAGAGCAGGAGCGGGATGATCGAGATTTCATGCGGCCCGCGCCCGGCGTGATCCACCTCAGCCTGAGTTGGTTTACTTGGGGTTTAAACGCCACTTGATCGCCACTTGACGACGGAGGCCCGGCGGGGAGAGGTTCAAGTCTGCTACTAGCAGCCCCAGAAGGACTGCGTCAGGCTTTGAGCCAAGTCACTTGTAGTTGGCCATTTACATAATTATGTTCATCCGATGATCCATCGTTTGGCAGAGGCATAGCCTCGCATCAGTCTGTTCATCTGGGCCACAGAGCGAGTGCAGTTTGAAGCGGATCTGAGTAGGCAACTTGAGTGAAAACCGGGACAGGGAAGCAGGGTGGCAGGTTGCGTGTTGTTCAAGTTCTCGACAATGTGATGGATGGACGGAAACATTCGTTATGAAACCTGATCAGACCTCATAATGTCTTGAGTAGAGTCGCGGTGTGTGGGGCCAGTGTCACGGTCGCGTCGGAGTCGCTGTACTAGTATGCCGCGGACTAAGTACTACATAGTTGCCTCTCGGAGCTCAAAAACTAATAATTCACACATTGATCATGATCGTCCCGCTCACAACGTCACTCTTGCATCTTTGAGCGCGCTCATCGTTACTCCATCCAGATTTTTATCTAGCCGAGACTATACGTGATCCAGGTAAGCATAGTGCTGTTGTTACAGGTACCAAGTACCTATGGCAGACAATACAGAAGAATGGGTACTGTCTACATCTACAATGCCACAAGTGATACTATTCATGTCCGTGTCACCGCGGGTAGCGGCGGAAGTGCACACTTTTACCCCGTTACCCCTGGAAACACTCTCCATTGGAGCAGAGACTTGTGGGAGGTTGCGTTCATTTACAAGGGCGATACTGAACAGCCCGAAATACGTGTTGTAAAGCCTGACAACACTTACCGCATCGTTTAAAGCCCATATATTATGTATCTGAAAGGGCCACTGTCAGCCGTTCCTTTTCAAAAATTTCTTCTGGTATGTTTGCAAAAGTAATGATGCGGAGTGTCACGATATTGCACGTGCAGTTTTGTATCATACGATGGAGTAAGTTGTATAGTCAATAAAAAAAGGCGTTGCATGAAAGTATGTATGGATGGTGCTGATCACAGACGCATTTTCGCTGTAGGTAGCAATTGGTCTCTTGGATCTCAGGCCAGACCTTCAGGAAGTGTAAAAATAGAACACTTGTTACAGAACTCACCTTGGGCCATTTCAAGCCG
>JBBPQT010000175.1:0-24983 GCA_038092715.1 Boletus smithii | reverse complement strand
CTCAAATTAGCGAGGAGGTATCGTTGGATTCATTGATGACTGGCATCTGTACAATCGAGATAAAGTAATCATAATTCGAGTACGCATTCCAGGATCCTGCTGAGGTGCTTGTTTGAAGGGACGATACATCTCTCGCGTTAGTTTCTTGGTAGTTATACTGTAGTCTAAGCAGTCCTGCATAAGTTGTTGCCTGGGCCATTAACCATCGTGTTCCATCGCGTTCAGAGCTTTGCTTCCGCGATGCGCCCAGTCTTGCGGGAAGATCGCTCCCGATCTGTATACGCATTGTTCACCTTCTAAGCATGCATCCGCATAGTTTTGGCTCAGTCTTATCCCTCTGAATCTGATTTAAATTATACCTCTTTCGGGAATGGCACGGATATGGGAGGGAGATGGATTTTGAGGGTGGTGTACGCCAGCTGGGGCCACAGGTACATACACTACCATTCTGGCAGAGCCCGCGCCTGCGCTGAGTGGGATGTACGCCGACACACCGGGATGTCGAAGAGAGCAATCGGGCGGGTTGCGTGGTCGCGGACGCCAATGCTATCGACGGGAAGCAAGGTTTCGCTGGAGTAGGATGGTGAGGAGGTAGAGGAAATGATGGCACTATCATCCACGAGAGCCTGTACAGTGGGGCTGTCTGTCGACCGGGCCGGGTGGCACCGTGTGGGGGAACGGAAACGGGCATGGAGTTGATCTGGAAAACAATCAGATCTTTGCCATCGTCCCTGGGTACATCTTGCACGTTGGAGCGGTGGTGCCAGTGCGTGCTTCTAAGCCGAACATGTAACACAAGTGGCTGAGAAACGAAGCCGGCCTGAACGGGGTGGTGATGGCGGCGTCAAAGAGGGGCGGGTGCCTCCGAGGCTGGCCGCATCTGCTTCCCTGAGATGGCGATAACACACGCGGTGGCCAGCACGGCAGCCGGCTGGCTTTCCTTTGCTGGCTCCCAGACTGTGCACAAATGTTCGGAGGGGCCCACGAGGACTACTGGAGCAATATTGCTCGAGTTCTTACATCGTCACTAGTATATGTCAACGTATTCCTCCAGCCCTGGCCCTGCAGCCGGCCACCCCGGTGTGTGATCGTCACGAGCACTTTTCGGAAAAAAGGCGCTGGACAATCAAGCGATGGCGGCCTATGATACTGAAGGAACAAACGGCGGGCCAGTCAAAGTTGCGAGGAGGATCTTGAGTGCACGACCGTGGTCATTGCTGGTTAGCTCGAGAAACAGAGCGGCAGGAAAAGATGAACCGAGCCATCATCATGTCTGAGTAGTCTAATGGCGTTGTCACTGTCACAGCACTCGTGGACTTTGACCGATTTCTTCGGTGAGAGAGGGATTCAGACCACACAGGCCCCGCTCCCCGTGTCGCTCTGCACTGCGGGGAACGACGAAACTATCGAAAGAGCGCCGGCTCGGAAGCCTCCCTCGTTCACTCATCTATACCCTGGTCCCGCACGTCGATCGCACATCGCTTACTCCCTTCGTTTGTTACAGCTGGAAGTTCCTCAAATAGTCCTGGAAGGGCGGCAGTTGGGGTAGCGACCAGGCCCCCTGACGAGAGCTTTCGCAGGTTCGAAATCGCTACCTGGGCCTACCCCGCCCCCTTGCCTGCCATCCCTGCACGTACTGTGCCGCTGATTCAGTCCACAGCCTCCCCTATCGCGCGGCCCAGATGGGCGTCCGATGGACGTTGCAAACAGGATCGACAGCCCTCGGTGCTCTCTCTCGTACACTGACTAAGAACTGGACGGAGTAACCTGCCTAGTCAGGTTACGAATGCAGTGGACTTGGGCAGCTATATTCCATTTTCAACATTATTGGCTGCGGTCTGCCCAACCATTGGCCTTGACCAGACCAGTGGATCAACCATACTCGGCGTGGACCCTGAAGGCATCAGGATGTCGCACGGCGCATTGTGACGGAGCATTGATAAGTGAGTTCTTGAGAGGCGCTGAGAAGTTAAAACTCAAGGTTTGATCCAAAATGAAGAAAGTTCAAGAAGTCCGGCCCAAGACCAACACGCGCTGGATACACCCTCGGGCCTAATCTCCGCAGTGTCCACTTTACCTTGGTGCTGGGATGCGATCATCTTCAAGTTTTCAGTGTGGCCCAGTCACGACCCTGACGACTTCGCCGACTCGAGTCGCCAGCTCGGCGGCGAGTCCGGGTGCCACCACTGGAACATTCAAGCTTCTGGCAGCTTGAGCAATACTTCTTATCTAGCATCCTGAGGGAACGTCATTCATTGATATTGTTGTTGGCTCGAAGTGGCAGCTACTATGGGTCATGCCTTGCATGTACATAGTACTTCGCCAATTGTGCCGCGTATGGCAATGTGACTGAGCTTCTGAAGCGCTCAGAGAAGCATTGATAACATGCGTTCTTGAAACACGGGGTTCAACGAGCATCATGGTTCCAGTGTCAGTTCCATCACTGGAAAAAAAGCGTCACCGGCTGAAGCCCCGTCATGTAAGTCACTGTGCTGGCAATTGAAAGTCAGCATGTCTGAACGTTAACGTTTAACCAGTACTGCCAACTGATATTGACGCTGACGCCATGAGTCATTCAGCATGCTCCTCTGAACATTATAACGTATGTGTATTTACGGAAGCGAGCAGGCTGACTTTTCCAGAAAGTTCGCTACATACATGCGGATGCCTCGTTTGTTCATTGCTGTGGAATGCTCTAGTGCGAATACGGCACGCCCTCTTAAAGACCACACCCCCATGAGACGAACCCAGACTCATCCCCGTCCGGCCCACTCCGAGTCGAGCCAGTGGGAATGGAACCAGTGTCAGCGTCTCCGCCATACCGATGCCCCACTTGCGAAGGTGCCTCTGTGAAACCAAGGAACCTGGTGGTCTTTATCGACGGCACGTCTAACAAACCCGGTGACAAGGTAACATTTTTTTGTGTCATTATCCTCCTCCATAGCTGACCCGTGTGCGAACAGAGTACAAATGTCTGGAAGCTATACGAGAGAGTCATATCCGAGAGAGTCATATCCGAGAGCCCAAAAGGCTCTGAGGTTGAGCAACGTAAATATTATCTGAAAGGCATAGGCGCATATGACGTCGCCCATTTACATTGGCTGAGTCGCAAGAAAAAGGAGATATACAGCGGACTCGAGATGGCATTCGCTTGGTTTGTTCTCCGTAAACATCTATCTCACTACTAATCGGACTGATCGTTATAGGAATGCGGAGAAAAATGTGAAGGATGCGTACAGTTGGTTAGCAGGAGTTTATCGAGAAGGGGACCAAATTTACTTGTTTGGTACGTCCAGTTTGCCGTTCGCTCTAGCAGATGGTGATGATATGCTTGCAGGATTCTCTCGAGGCGCATTTCAAGTGCGGGCACTTGCTAGTATGATCCACGAGGCAAGCACACGTACCATTTGTCGTATCGATGACGGTTGACAGTCTTACATTTATCACAGGTTGGTCTGGTGAAGGAGAAGGAGCAAACCGAATCGTTAGTATTCCTATTATTATTTTGCATGAGTCCCCTACTCCACGACTGTATTGCAACAGGGCGTACGATCATTACCTCGCTATCGACCCCTATAAACCAGAGACACGAAAAGCGGCAACACAATTCAAAAAGGGGTTCTGTTGGCAGGGTTTAAGGATTCATTTCGTGGGAGTCTGGTGTGCCGAATATCTTCATCATACCTTTCTTAGCGTCCTAAGCTGACTTTGACCAGGGACACGGTGTCTTCTTTGGGTCTCATCAAGAAAGATGTGCACGTCACCGCGTCCGCATCGGTAACGAACGCGTGCCATTTCCGACATGCGCTCGCTCTTGATGAACGTCGAGTCAAGTTTATTCCGGAATACTTTTTGGAGATGAATGCCCATCATAGCAAGATAGCAAGTCCCAGGTCTGCCATCAGTAATGTTGAAGAAGTCTGGTTCGCTGGTAGCCATTCTGATGTGTATGTTATACCTCAATCTATGGAAAGAATCAATTTGACGCACTCGCATCCAGTGGTGGGACTGACCGGCCACGTGATCAAATGCATACACTCTCTGAGGACGACGATCCCGGGCCTCACACTGTTCATGCTGGCAACGTGCCGCTGATATGGATGAGACGGGAGGCTGCCGCCAAGGGTTTAGTATTCGACCTAAAGGAGTTTGCCTGGGACCCAAAGGATGTCAATTTCGGCAGAAGGAATACGATGACGTCTGGGTGGGGAATTGTCGAGATCTTCCCCATTCGTCATCAAGTATCGTTCAGTGGTACTGGTAAACATAAGCGGAGGTAACGCCGCGCATCGTGGTAGATTAAGGTTCGTCACTGATTGATGATCATCTACAGGTGGCACCTATTTCGTCCTCGTTCGGTCATTCCTGGTCAACAGATTCATCCTTCCATTTTGTCTGGGGACGTGTATACACCCCGTGCTACTCTAGAGGATGGCATTGATATTCCGACTACGAGAGCCTCAGACGGGCTGTGGGCAACTGAACCCCCGGACGCAGGAGCGACTACGCGCTTGTTGTCATTACTGCTTAGCGATCAACAACCGGCACTAGAATCTCTCGAGAAGGTGCTGTTCCTTCTTGATTCCAGTACGTTCCACCCTCTGTCAACATAAATCCGACGCGTCTAAACATCAAGGGCTAGGCAATGGACAGATATCAATACCCAGATCGCAGTGGTCCGAGATAGACATTCTCAGCCGATCAGATTTCGCTAAGTTTGCCCTCACCGTCATTTGTGGCATACCTCGTAGGCTATCATTCATAATCTTCTTTGGGAGGTATGCTGATCCCGCACATCCCCATAGCCGATTTCTCTGCCTCCGAGGAACTAGTGAGGGGTGCAAGGGCCTCTCTCAGCGCTATATTGTCCTCCCCCGATCATCTGGATTTCCAGAGGACACTCTATATTCTGCGATTCTCAGCTAGGCACCGAACACTCGGACGACATTTTATTGGTCACGACGAAGTGATCGGACCTCTCATGCTTGCACTGGAACAGTCCGCAATGAGCTCCACTGAGAACACATTCTCATTGGTCATGGACAGCCTGCGTTACCTCATCGATGATGGTGCGCACGAGCAGCGCCGTCTGGTGTACATGCTCATCGTTTACAGATCAGCTACGAGGCGTAGTTGTCGATCAGCTCGGTGCTACGTCGGATGGAGCTGAAACTAGACAATCAAGGCTCTCAGTGGCATTGGAAGTTAAATGTACATAGTGGTGTCTTCTTGGTCATGCACTCCGCTGATTTACAATTCAAAGCACCTAACCAGTTGACGGCGTCGCTTAAGATGATTGCATCTTTTGCACAGTTCCAGCAAGGTGGGAGCTTTCGAACCCACTGTGACATCCTTCAAGCTTGACCACCTATTCAACAGGTCCTTGCGAAGAGTTGAAGCCTAAAATTTTCGAACTGGCAAAAAAGGAAAGAGGTCCTGTTGGTTCGGCCGCTGTGGAGGCTTTAGTCGCATTGATGATGCCGCGTGAGTCGCAGCTTTACTAGTTCGTACTCTGTCACCTGATAGCCATCGCGGAAAAAGTTACCCGCGATATCCACTTTTCCAACATCCTAGGCTACCTTGGTAACGCTCTCCCTCGGTTAGATGCAGAAGTAGGCAGCACCACTTCAGCTGACAACTTTGATAACTTGCCCGCTGTACGCCTGGTCAATGGTGAGCGCCAAGCATCGTTATGCATCTCTTTTTGTGATTAACGTATGACAGGTTCTGAGGAAGTTATGCGTAAACTTGTGTTAACTATCAAGTCGCGCGATGCTCATGAGCGCACTGCGGCAACCCTGACATTATTGAAGCTATGCAGAAGTAAGTTCTCGAGCAGTCTCGTTTACCTAGCTGACTATGTGTGGATCAGACTCGATTATTCAGAAGTCTTGTTCAGAGCACAAGGTCTTGGATATCTTCATGCGGCAGTTGGAACAAAAGGGGACCTCGCTGCTGGCAGCGTATGCGTTGAAGACGTGTTTGGACCACGGTAAGTCAGTCTGAGCATTCGTACATGGATCAGTTTGGTTGACAGATACACTAGGCATGTCACCCAGCAATTTTCCTCGTGCGGCACAGCTTATCGTCGCCATGCTCGACAAAGGCTGGTTTGACGATGCAGTTGGACGAGTCGAGGGCTGTGAGATCTTCCGTGGACTCATGAAACATGGTAACCTTGGGTGAATCCTTACTTCGAACCTTGTACTGATGATGTGTTGGGCCCAGTCAATCTAAGGCAGCAAGTCATCGAGCTTGGAATAGTCGCCACTTCAGTGAAGAAGCTTGAAGTTGGTAAACACCATGAAGTTCGCATGAGCTTGTTATGTCTCGACATCCTCGAGGAATGTCTGTGCCCACACTCAGGTGCACCAAGGAACGAAGAAGATCCACTGGGGCTTGCGTCTATTGTGACCGACAGCGTGACGCGCTTGAAGGACAAAGACAAAAAGGTTCAAAAGAAAGGTGTCAAGACGCTTGCTGCATTGGCTCAGACGTGTAAGCACTTTTTTGTCATGCAATATGAAACCACTAACGATTTGGCTAGCGGCTGGTGAGGGGGCTATAAAGCTACACTTGATTGAGATAGTGAAAATGCTCCCATCTTCGGACCGCCCATCCGTACCGCATTCCCAGTTATTCGGTCCTGCGGCTGCATTGTATGGCCTGTCCAAGAACGGTAAGCTGGGAGCCGTCCTTTCTCGACATAAAGTAATTGTTCTGCTCGTCAAACTTAGAAACCCTCCGCGAGCAAATCAAAGCCTCTCCGGAATTCAAGGACTTTAAGAATCTCCATCCAAAGACTTGAGCAACTTGTTTAGGGAATGAACCCCCTTCTCCCGTACCTGTGGTAACAGATACATTTTTCAAGTTCATAGTATTACTATCCCCAACCGGTGGTTTCTTGTTCCACGTGCAATGTAGCTGGTCGCTTCTGTAGTACACTATGACGTCTGCATATTGCTTTTCAAGCTTTCGAACTCCGCCCGTCACCACTACGGATGGATCCGAGACTAAATAGTAATATGTAGTATCGAGTCCCCAGCCCAGACCTATGCCTACATAATATCATCTAGGGTGCCAGTGTAGTGCACGTTCTGGGGTAGATTCACCGTTGGAGCCTCGGTCCTCCCTACCAAAGCTGTGTGACTCGGCTTATGAAATGGAGAGTATAACCCTAGAACGGCGTACTCTATGAATACTTAACTTCAACCACACCCTCGTCTTCACGATCTTCTTCCACTCTCGTCTACTCACAAACAGTATGCCAGACCGCACATCATTTATGTTGGACAACATAATCACAGCCGTGGACGGGGGCTTCTCGTATGATGGCATTGTGTCGGTCTCAGAAGCAGGTTTAGAGGATGTCGAACAGCGATCTGGCCTGGCTGGTTCGCTCCGTGACAGTGTGGTTGGTCCACCATCCAACTTGCTACCGTCGGTTAACGGGGCTTGCATTACAGGAGCAGGTTCGGATGAAAAGCGCAGCCATTTCGCGAAAGGCAGCTAGGTGAATTATTACCCGCCGAGATCCGTCACCCAAGGTGGAATTGACATGGGGAACGCCTAGTGTCTTCAAACAAAAGCAGCGCCGTCGGAAGCTGAGTCAATCCACACCTGGGGATGGGCTCGGGGAAAAGAATCGTAGCGACGAGTCGCTCGCTCCTTCGGATCAACAATCCGAAGATCTCAGTGACTTGACGCACGCGGAGACTGACGAGGAGAACCTTTTCACTCGTAAGGGAGCAGTGGCGCAGGTACGAACATGACTTGCATAGGAAACGCCTGCTGAAGGTGAGATGGAAATAGGGTGTTCAACTCTCCAGAGCACCGAGGCCGGGTGACGACGAGATTGACATGGCATACGGCTGTTTTAAAGGCTTACTATCTACCGGTAGTGCTTGTTCTGATACTATCAGAGTGGAAGGTACTCCCCTTTCGCATCCCGATCAGAAGAAGTTGCGCAAGAAGAGGGTCGAGAAGGGACGGGAAGTCGTGACGCTTATCGAGAATAGTCAAGGAGGCTTGCTTGGGAAGAATGATGAGGAGGAATGGGAGGTCCTCCAACACAATTCAATCGAGATTACTAAAGAAGAGGAGGAGGAGAGCGTACCGATTGGCAAGAAGGGCGAGGTGGTCATCCAGCAGGAAAAATCGCCAAGGAAGAAAGTGGGGGTCCTTCACCCTTCAACGTCGACTGTGGATCAGGAGAGACAACCAAGGAAAAGGCGTGGCGAAGAAGGCCGTGAGGATTGAAAGAACTCTCCATTGCAATGCCACGAGTTGGGATGGTGACGAATTTGACAATCCCATACGAACTGATGATATAGAGCTTGCTACGTAGATCTTTTTGATTTAGTCTTGCGTTTTGCCTGACCCTGATGATATTAGAGTTCTCCCCAGGCTCGGTGTACAATGTGTAGTAATACTCAGTAACGATATAATATCATGTCAATTCATGAGTTCAAGGACACCTTCCGTTTCAAGGTTTGTCGAACGTATATCACTCGTGATGCGGACGCCGTTGAACGTTGAACGTCCACCATGTGCACACTCCACGGTGGCATGAAAGCCTGGCGACCTGCGGGCTACAGGTGGTATGTAACTCGGCAGACTCGCGGCAGCTCTGAGAAATCTTCAAACTCCGCACTGGTTGACCATATAACAACTCCAGCTTTTGCTCGTTTTGCTTCAAATGGGCTCGTTCAAGTTTGTGGTACTCTATGATATGCCATGGTGATAATATCTATGTGTGGGCAATGGAAATGTTGAGTAGAATCTTCAATGTTTTGAAACTGATGAACTTGGGCCATCATGACCAACTGACTGTAAGGGTCAGACCGTCTGCCGCTTCATTCATTTGTCAGGCATCAAGATGCATCAAGTATGGCAACCAGCGAGGCTCCTGGTTGCTCAGAACTGCGCCAGGACTTGAGATACTAGTAAGCCTAACAATTCCATGCTAAAACAGTGGCCCTAATGTGGAGCCAAGTTTGCCTACACACATAGCAGACTCGGCTGTCATCAATTCATCAATAGTCGATCATTCAAGAAAGTCTGATGCATATGCCTCCTGGTAACTAAATTTCTTCATCCGGCTCTTCTGGAATTTCTACACAATATTGCAGCGCCCTGCCAGTTGCTCCGCAGTCAACCCGAATAACCGAGCGGGCGCTTTCCTTTACTTAATGTAACGCAACGAAGCTGCTTCAAATTCTCATACACTTCCAGCTTCTTGATCGTATCATAATCACAAGACCACAGCGTGCGCAGGTGGCTATTTCAGGGCTGTATTCGGGTCTTGCCCTCTTTCTTTGTATGTGATTCACGGTGCTTATCACCTCCCTCGATGCTTGAGTCAAGCCCTAATTCTTTGAGCTTTATGGCCAAGATGAGTTGTCTGACGTCGATCGTGGTGCAACAAGTTTGCGTAGGGTTTCAACTGGTAGCGTCGGACCCCCAAATTACAAGCTTCTTCGCTGTCACTGTCCATCCCTCTACTAATGAGTACTGAGTTTCCAGCCTGTGATTTTGTAAGGAGTAGCGCTTATGTTATTAGGTCACTCAGACCACTGCAGTATTTCCACTTTCCGGTTTTGATCATCTTCCAGAAGCCGGGGTTTTTATAGCCTTTGGCGCCCATCAACCACGCCCATCAACCACACCTCAATTTCTCGCTTCCATTGTCTAATCGAACACCGGGATATCCCGCAGATCCTGGTGCTGTACGCGTGGTCTCAGGGGAAGGCACCACAGCAAGTTTCGGTAAGCCAAGTCACATTGCTTTTACTGCTTTGTGCGAATATGGAATTATTCTGATTTACATACGATTCGTCCAGTAGGATGTATCGACAGTTTTCCTCCAGTCATGATGGTCCCTCGCAGTACATTGGTACCAGAGACTCGTCTATTCGGTGGATTGTCACCACCCGGGTACAACGCAGATGGGGGCCGGGAGCCCCCCGTTGTACCAAGTCATAGGTGGTCCCAGGGTGCCTCTAAGTTTCTCCCGTAACGTTCAAGTTCTACAGCATGCCCAAGGGTTGGTGCCTCGTGTGTAGAATCCTGTGTACAATTAAAAAAGGACAACTACGATCGAGCCCTGCGATTAGCGCCGGTCCGAGCCCTCAACCCATTCCTATCCCATCACATCACTTCGGGGATATCCGTGTGCGTGCATGCGTGCATATCGATGATTAGACCCCAGACATATTCTGCTCACTTAAAGGCGATCGATATTGGATCCCCACCGACGTTTCCCCTTCTCGCAAAGAGGGTATGTACTCCAATTCTTGGTATACAAATGCTTGTCCTAATGTCCGGTCGCCAGTATGCACAGAGCCTCATTGTTACCCTCGACGTCCCCAGCGGACGAAAGAGCAGGTACACCTGTCGCCCAAGGTGAAAATTCGAAGCTACCAAGAAAAGTACTTCAGGTGCGGGAACAGGCACCTCGTAAAGAAGGATACTGTCTCACCTTTTAACATCAGCCGAAAATACCAGAAAATAAAGAACGGTTAGCACACGACCTCAATTACGAATCCGAATCCACGAGTGGTTCCGGAATGACAGCGCAGAACGGGTCTTCCGGACCTACATCCCTGACCGGGGTCGAAGAGGGAGACGTAGTTCAGGGTGCTGAGGTAATGGGGCAATCGCTTTTCGTGATGGGCTAGCTAATCCAAACTGTTCTTTAACAGCAATCCGAATCTCCTGAGGATGGAGAGCATGTCTCCAGTTCACCAGAGACAATTAACTATAACTTGGAATCCGGTAAGGCTGAGGAAGTTGAGTTTTTTCATGATCTTACCACCTTCACGTGTTCCACAGATGCCGACCCAGAACCTGTTAGTTCGGGGGTTGAGCAGACAGACTATGCCGTTACCTACTTCACTACTAGGACCACCGAAGTCGAGGAACGGAAAGGCACAGATGTCCAGAGATCGGAACAGTCCACCACTGTGAGAGACGGAACTATCCAACCTCGGAAAAGCGCAACCACCACCTCCTCTCGAACTACTACTGGCCAGGAGCGATACGGGGTGCACTCCTCCGTTCAAGGCGGGGTACAAAGGAAGGCGTCATTTTACCAAGAAACACGCTTCCCCCCGGTCACCGAGACTGGGCATTCTCCTGTCATATTCTCCTCCGCCTCGGGGACGGTCGAAACTGGGCGTTTTGGGGTACCATCGAAGCCCACCTACAGCTCCGCAGGAGAACACCTCTTCCAGATAGAGCGTTTGCATCGCGAAGAGAAGGATCGCATCTTTGCTCTTATGACGGCTGAACAAGAGGATTTGAAGCGCTTCTACGCAGAGCAGCTCGAGGACTTCCAAACGGAAAACCAGAGGCTTCTGCGGGAGACGTCCGACTCGACCTCTCGGATAACCTTGCTCCAGATCCAGCTCGATTCTCGCGATGACAATTATCCAGGACCCGCGCCGCAGCACGATGAAGCAAATCTTATCATCACTACCAATATCACCACCACCATCACCACCATCACCACTGTCACCACCCGAATCGAACAGTGGAAGAAGCTCACATCTGCCAAGAATAAAGGGCAAGTTATCATCTCGACCAAGGAACTGGAGCAGCTCTCGTCAGAGTTGTCCACTACATCTTCTCAGATGGCCGAACTTCAGCAGCATTACGCTGAGCTGTCGAGAGATTTCAGCTCTGTCCGCCGCGAACTGCAAGTGACGTTGTCGCGAAGCGACGAGAAAGATCGCACTATCGCCTCCCTCACCGCCGAAGTCACTCAGTGGAAGAACACAGATGCTGTGAAGGCAGAGGAGATCACCACTACACGTCGAGACAACGAGATACTTCGGCGCGACCTCTCCGCTGCTTCTGCTCGAACAGCTGAACTCCAGCAGCGTTACGATGCACAGTCAAAAGAGTTTGGTTCTGTGCGCAACGAGTTGCAAACTAAAGTGTCGTTGATCGAAGAGAGGGATCGTACGATCGCCTCCTTCACCGCCGAAGTTGCTCAGTGGAAGCAGTCAGATGCCGCCAAGGCAGAGCAGATCGCCAATGCACACCGAGACTACGAGAGGCTTCAGAGTGACTTCTCCGCCTTTTCTTCCCAGACAGCTGACCTCCAGAAGCGCTACGACGCGCAGTCAAAAGATATTCTCTCTATTCGCAACGAGCTCCAAGTTAAGGTATCACTACTCGAGGAGAAGGAGCATATCATTACCTCCCTCTCCGACGAAGTCGCTCAGGCGAAGCGCGAAGACAACGTGAAAACGGAGCAGATTGCGAGTGCGCGCAGAGATGTCGAGCAGCTTCGGAGCGAACTCTCCTCCGCCTCCTCCCGAATCGCAGACCTGCAGAAGCGTTACGAGGTGCAGTCACAAGAGCTCAACTCTGTCCGTGACGAGCTCCATCAAATCGAGATCTTGTATTCCGACGGGAGAGATCAAGCCCCAGGCAAATCATCCAAACAGGTAGTTGCAGACCAAATTCGTCGTGCATTGGAGAAGAAGAACAAGCAGATGGAGGAGCTTGGTCGAGACCTCGCCGTATCCACCTCTCGGAACACTGAGCTTCAGAAGTCATATGAGGAACTGTCGAAAGAGGTCAGCGCCGTCCGTGACGAGCTCAAAGTGAAGACGTCGCAATACGAGGGCACTATCACCTCTCTCACTTCCCAAGTCGACCGGTGGAAGAGTGCGGATGCCGCGAAGACAGAGCAGATCGCGACTACCCTCAAACAGGTCGAAGGACTCCAACACGACCTCTCCACTTTCACCTCCCAACTCACTGAGCTTCAAGGCCGTTACGAGGCGCAGTCACGCGAGTTCATTGACGTTCGCAACGAACTCCAAGCCAGGATATCGTCCGAAGAAGGCAAAAATCGCACCATTGCCTCCCTCACCGTTGAGGTTGAACAGTGGAAGGGTGCGGGTGTTAACAAAGCGGAACAGATCGCGACTACCCTCAAACAGGTCGAGAAGTTCCAACATGACCTCTCCACTTCCACTTCCCAACTTGTCCAGCTCCAGAGTCTTTACGAGGCGCAGTCACGTGAACTCACTCTTGTGCGCAATGAGCTGCAAACCCGTACTTCGTCCAGCGAAAGCAAGGATCGCACCATTGCCTCCCTCACCGCCGAGGTTGACCAGTGGAAGGGTGCGGGTGCTAACAAATCGGAGCAGATCGCGATTACCCTCAAACAGGTCGAGAAGGTCCAACAAGACCTCTCCTCTTCCACCTCCCAACTCACCGAGCTCCAGAGCCGTTACGAGGCGCAGTCACGCGACATCATCGTTGTGCGCAACGAGCTCGAGACATGGAGACGTTCAGATGCCAGTAAAACGGAGGAGCTTATGGCCGCTACCAAGGACCTTAAGCAGCTCCGTAGCGACCTGGCTACTTCATCCTCGCAGATCGAGAGTTGGGAGCATTCAGACGTGACTAGAGCGGAGGAGCTCACTGCCGCACGTAAGGATCTCGAGCAGCTCCATCGTGACCTGTCCACTGCATCCTCTCAGATCATCGAGTTTCAGACGCGCTACGCGGCGCAGTCTTCTCAGCTCGAGAAGTGGAAGGCTTCAGACGCCGCTAGAGCGGAGGAGTTCATCGTCGCGAGCAAGAAACTTGAGCAGCTTCAGCACGAGCTGTCTACCTCATCTTCCCGAATCATCGACTTCCAGCAGCGTTACGAGGAGCAGTCGACGGAGCTTAGTTCCCTCCGTGAGCGATTCCAGGTCACGTTGTCGCGTGACGGCGGCAAAGATCTCACGGTCGTTCTCAATGCCCAAATCGAGCAATTGAAACATGTAGACGCTGCTAAAACGGAGGAACTCGCGCGCGCGCACACAGACGTAAAACAGCTTCAGCGCAAACTGTCAGCTTCGTCCTCTCAGATCGACGAGCTCCAGAAGCATTATGCTGCGCAACTCGAGACTATCCGGTCGTCCTCCGTGTCAGAGAAGTCGAGGGAGGTCCACGAAACGATGATGACTGAGGCGAAGGATTACACCGCCATTATCAAGCTCACCACCACGGTCGATGAATGGCTGCGCGCCGATGCCATGAGAGCGGAGGAGTTAACCCGTGAACTTGAAAAGAGAAACAAGGAGAACGAGGAGCTGCGACACAATCTCGTCCTTCTCAAGGAGATCTACATCCGCGCTCCCGAGATCAAACAAATCTTCCAATCTCAAACCATCGAAATCCAGCGACGTTACGAAGAGCAGTCTAGAGAGCTCAAGTCCCAGCTGGACGGCGTGCAACGCTTCGTCACCACAGCGGACACATACGCGGACACGATGATCATCCAGATTCTGCAGAAGCTCAATGCGGAGATTCAACAGAACACAACGTTTATCGCCGAGTGTATGCTTGAGGACTTCCGGCCTCGGGGTACGAAACTGACTGAGGAACAAATCTCTGCGACGCAATGGGTTTCAGAGTCCATAGGCCAAACCCTGGCAGGCTGCTTGGGGAGGAAGAAACGAGATGACGTGGCTTTGTATCTTCCAATCGCGTTCCAAGCCTACCTTACGTACCACTTGTGCGGGATCATTTCCTCGTGGACCATCGAGAAAGGGTACAACAACCGCATCAATGAGATATACGAACGATTGCAGAAATCAGGTAAGAAATCGAGTTTGAAATGCTATCGAGTTTCCTGCTAACGGTAGAAAAATTGGACAACAGAGGCGCAAACGATATCGGGGCGTTGGCGATCCCTCACGCGCACATACATCTTGCCGACCTGCATAAGCGAGCCGAGCACCCTCGTCTCATCTACTGTCGCAGGGCTCTCTGCCATTGTGGTGGCAGCGGGTTGCTCCACCTCTGCTTCCGCCGCAAATTCGAAGGTTTCCTCCAAGTTCGGGGGCAAGGTGTCATCCATCATCTCGATTGCTGGGCAGTTTAGTAAAGTGATCGGGGAGGTCGTGTCGGGCGATTTCGAGGTCTTGGCTGTTCTTCCCGATGAGGTGTTTGAAGAGATCACGATGGAGGAGGACATGGATGATTACGACGAAAAAGAGGGGATACCAAATGGGACGGCAACGGGCCAGAAAGTGTTGTGCTCGACTCAATTGGGGATGACGAAGCGGATACAGCTGGAATCGGGGGAGAAGGATACACTGACGGTGATGAAGGCGAAGGTTCTTCTCGAATCCTTCCTGGATGATTAATCGATTAAGTCTTGCGCTGGGCTTTCAACGTTTCAACCGTTCGTTTGTGTTTGATTTGCATCTATTGTCTTATATCACGATCTATGCTTAGGCTGGAACTAGTACTTTTGTATCAGTGTGAACTACCTCTGAAGTTATTGTTCTGACTTGAAAAGTACATCATCAACGCCCAACATGAAGACGAACGTCACCGAAAATTCCTGTTGACATCACGAACTCGTCAAGAATCTGAATCGAGAGAGCACTGCACAATATATAGGGAGGAGCAAGCGACGACACCAGGTAGATGGAGCACGAAATTATGATGTTGGCTGAGTAAAACTCGCAAACGTCGAAAATTGTTCCCCCCCCCCAGAAAAAACCCACTATATACTATCGTACTTAGCGCGAATGACATGCCAAAAACGGTAACAATGCTGATGGTATCCCAAACTCCCGCGCCCTTTGAACCTCACCGAAATTCACCCCGGTCGAACTTCCAGCCTCCAACTTCACCGTGAATTAACCAAAGTTAATCCACCCTGCCAAATTCCCGGAACACATCTATCATACTCCTGTAAGCATAACATTGGCATGAAAACATTTGTGTTGTGGTGAAACTCACTCAAATTTTGCAACTGGTCCCATTTACATTTCCGGTTGCATGATACATTGACTTGGATGGAGTCGTGTGGCTTAGTATCACTTTCGTTGTCGACACTCAGGCTGCCACTAGTAGCGATTCCTTAGAAAGCATTGCAATGATAATAAATCTCTGCTTTTGATGCTGATCTGTCTTGTTCAGTCACTTCAGTGACGTCTAAATGAGAACTATGCAGGAATGCTCTGCTGTCGACAGAGTTTGAAGGGATTGTTTTCACGACTGACATCCATCCTTCTTTCCGTCTGTTGCAAGAATTCGAGCCGTTCGTGGATACAACACCAGATCTCATTGTTGGTATGGACTGGATTGCTTCCTTTCGCGTCGCCAGTGTGATCTTGCACCACCACCTGTGTGCGGCAGCCGTTCGATGTCAGGATGTTCTACTCCACGTCCACCAATTTGTAATCGATATCAACATGGGGATGATGCTTATGTAAGCACACTGGCTTACCTGATTCCGGATTATCAGTATATGTACCGTCTGAGATGCTGAGTGGTAATCACTCAGTATCATTGCCTTTTGGTGTACAGCTTACTCTCTTTTTTTTGCACGCGATCACACGTCTCTTTTTGAGATGCCAGATTATATGCTTCATCGTGTTATTGATGATCGATCATGGAGTCCATTGGACTGTGCACTCTGCTGTCATGCGGTGTCACTTGGTGTCGCATTTACTTTTTTCTTGCATCCATAAGTAACCGGGTGGATTTGAACGGAGGCCAAACTCCCGGTATACTAACATTGGTATAATCAGTGCATGGTACACAGCGTGTTGTCCACGACGTTCATATCCGAGTCTGTTCTGTCATGCACTACTACGTACGGAAGCGAACACTACGAGGAGGGGTTGATGGGCGTTTGTTGTGGTTCGTGAATGTGAAGTATTTGCAATGTTCGGGCGCTGATTCAATATAGATACACGTCTTCAGGCCGCCACTGGCAAGACTACTATGGCGGCCGTCGCTCGTTTTGTAAGTTACTAGAAGAATTCATGAAGCCATTGCGGCGGCCCACGTGGAGCGAAAATACTCACAAAACACCACACATTTGGTCTGTCTCACTGGCAGCTCGAAGCCCGGATCCCGAGAATCCACCCTGAGAAAGTCTGTCGAAAATGGCCGCCGATCTCGGGACTCTATCTCGTTGCAATCAGTCTTGACTACTACTAGATGATGATCCAGAACATAACTCAGGCTGACATAATTATCTAGATTCTGGTCGCCACCTCACATACTGGGAAGTTCGTCTGAGCACGCCTTGAGAAAGTTGTCATTAAGGGCCCAAACTCAAGGCCTCACCTTTGCCGCATTGTAATACTGTGGAAGCAGGTTTTGCCAGTTAAGTATATATTCACTACTCGGGAAACGGTTTGCGCATTTCCACACACGGGAGAAGGACATAGATGACAGATACAGCAAGGGCCTCGATCAATTTGCTCCAGCCACGCGCAGCAGTTTTGCGCATGAAAACGTGTTCACTGGACCTATGGCAGTACGCACTTGTCCCAGACCTACATATACTTCTTGCACGGTGGAGCAATACATTCCAGAACACTGATTCTTCTGTCAAGATGCATATCATACTGCCACTTGTTTTAATCGTGATCATACTCATACTCATCACGCTCCTTTGCATCCGACCACCCATGATCTCGCTACGCACCGACCACACGACTCGGAGGCAGGTCGGAAGATCACCGAGACCCGAGGTACAGAAACAACCATTGACCACGAGGGGAAATACAGTCTCATTTTTTTCATTTTTTGATCAGGAGGAAGAACGACTCTTGTCTGGTGCTGAAGAGCAGGATGCATTGCCTAGACATAACGACCAGCTACATAGTACAAAAGACTACACCTTTGACCACACCACCTCCGAAAATGATTGGTGGAAGCTCTCAAACGCCAAGAAGGCAGAAGAGATCGAGATTGCATGCGAGAACATCGCAAAACTCCAGCGAGATCTGTCCACTTCCGCATCTCAGAACGCAGAGCTCCAGTGTCAAATTGTGGTCCTGTCGAGGGATTTGGAAGGCGCACGGCTCTTTCTTACCACCGCAGATACATTCTCGGACTCGGAAGTCATCCAGATGCTGCAAAAGCTCAATGCGGAGCTGCAGCACACTTCCACTGTTATAGCTGATCGTCTTGGAAGCGTGTTGAAGTTTGACCGTGACGTCACGACATTAGACCCCGAGCAACAAGTCGTGGCGAACAGAGCCTCAGAAAGCACAGGTTCGACTCTGGTGCAATCCTTCCGGACTGCACGACGTGACAGCTTTCCAATGTATCTCCAAATCGCATTCCAAGCCTACCTAACACATCACCTGTGCTGGATCGTGTCCTCCTGGACCCTCGACCATGGACGCAACACATTTATAAATGAAATATACCAAAGATTGCGGGAAACAGGTAGGAAATCGATTTTCAAGTGCGAGCGTCATTTCCGCTGACGGCGAGAAAACTTTGGTTAACAGAGAGACAAGCAATATCTGCGCGTTGGCGTTCCCTCACGCGTGCCTATGCACTGCCTACTTGTGTCAGCGAGCCGAACTCTTTCGTCACGCCTATCATTGCAGGGCTTTCCGACATTCTCTTAGCTGCGGGCTGTGCCGCTTCTCAATCCGACATCGTGTCGGAGCTCTCCTTGTTCGAAACGAAGATATTATCTGCCGTTTCGCTTGCTGGGCGCCTCAATCAGATGATAGGTGGGATAATCTCTGGTGATCTCGAGGTATTCGTCGTGCGACCTGGTAAAACGTTCCATGAGGGGATGATGGAGGAGGATATGGATGGCGGCGGAGATGAGGTGCAAGGAACGCCAGGCGGAACGGGAAGGGTCCAAACTGTACTATGTACAAGTGAATTGGGGCTCATGAAACGGGTGCAGCTGGGAATGGAGGAGGAGAAAGTGACGGTGACGAAGACGGTGATCAAGGCGAAGGTGATTCTTGAATCGTTTCTGGACGCTGATGATTAGTAAAGGGCTTTGGAGGTGATGGACCTGGATGTACATCCGGACACTATGCATTTCGTGTTGTTTTCTTGTTGCACGAGTGGAAGTCCCTTACTTATGGCTTCTGAATCATGCACTGGAAATGTATCAGTACTTAGATACGTCCTAGTAAGGTCTTCGGAAGCTGAGTTTCCTGCTTCAACCGGAGTGCTCATTTCATCCCACCCTCGATGCAGTGCTGGACAATACTGTGTTTCTGACGTCACAAAATATGTACATGAGTTAGCCGGCGTGCCAGTACAACCGAACACGCAGGAGCCTCAGACTGAGTGAGCACAGCTTTCACTGAGTTCTCCACACTCGCTTCGCCTCTTGCATCGGATACACAGCAGCATGGATTGTGAATAAGATACTCTTATATACCCCCACTTCCTCAGGCTTGTCCCTCTGCCCAACAATAGCACACTTCCCTTGGTTCCCTTGTAGCATCAGCTTTAGCAATACGATCACCCAAGATGTGTGGCTGTCTCAGCGGTTTATTCTCTTTCTCGTTCTTCCACAGAAAGCGGTTCCAAAACGGTAATCAGCAGTTCAGAGGTCGTCAGAGTCAGGAGAGGCCCAAGTTGGAGGTAAGTACTGAATCTACCATCAAATGTCTGTGTTATCTTGCTGCAGCTAACGGACCAGAAATTTACTCTCAGACACTGCACACCGATGAGCGATTGCTAAGAAGTGTGGCAGCCGACAGCATGTATGTTAGTCGGGAGATGTCGGGGAAGGAGAATGGTGTGGTTGATGTGGACACTCACCTTTCACCTGTTGAAGAAGAGAAGCCGTCAATACGGGAGGATGCTCAGAAAGATGTTCAGCCTTCAAATGTAGACGAAGATTGGTTGACAAAGGGGAGCGAGCCCAAAGTCTCCGAGCCTTCGGATATCAAGCAAGAGATGTCGCCACGCATGCTAAACGACGACCAGCCCTCCGACGACGTTCAGGAGAGACTTCTGATAGAGGAACAGCAACTCCGAGTCGTGTATGAGAGACACCCGAGGAAGAAGCGCAGTCAAGCTATGCACGATGTTCAGCCTTTGGATGCTAGTCAGGAGAGGCAATCGCTTGTGGATGCTCACAATGGGGTTGAGCCTGTGGTCGTCGCCCAGGAGAGGGTGGATATACATCAGGAGTCGACAGCCACTATTCGGTCTCAAGATGGCAAGCAGGAGGCGTCGGAAACGAAGAGGAAGACACCAGAAGTGGCGGAGAGTGTCCAACCTTCAGATGTTCAAGTTGGTCCGGAGAGATTCCTGATAGACGAACAGCAACAGAATGCTCACCCTCCCAACGTCACGCAAGAGAAACAGCCAAGGAGGAAGAACAAAAAAGTTCTAGATCATGCAAATTTCATTCAGGAAAGGCACCCGAGGAAGAAGAACAGTACCGTTCTGAATTTTCTAGATGTCAATCAGGCGAGACCTTCACTGGTAGAGGCTTAGGATGGCAGCCGCACACCCTCACTTCAGTCCTTAGAAGCTGTTGCCGAGGAAGCAAAACAAGGTGTGGTGTTGCTGGAGGTTTGGCATTCAAATGCCAATCGTAAGATACTGCTAGTGAAGGAGGCCCAGGACTTTTAGCCGCATCGGGGAGGAACTAGAGGGTGACATTTGGCTCGAACTATTATTTACTTATAGCAGCAGGTGGCAGGTCCCTTGTGTAAGACAGACATTTGGTGACGAATGTGACATGCACCGAAAATTATTGTCTGCATACCGTGAGTCCGTAACGAGTGCGGGGCCGCCGGGCCGAAGACCAAGTGCGAAATTCTTTGAATGTACTGAGCAGTGTAGATCTGCCCGTGCGAGAGGCCTCATGCTTGTCTGCCAGTGAGTTCAGGCTGTGGTCATTTTTACATGCCACGCATTGCGCAGAGTCTTGACGAGCCTTGAAGCTTGAAGCTTGAAGCTCGAGGTCAGGCACCGGAAATTTCCTAGTCTCCTCAAACCAGACTTTCGAGATTAGAAGACGGTCGTTTTGATCTTACAAAGGAAATTTCCCTTGCCCTCGACACTAGAAATTGAAGAATGTAGTATACGGCCATCATGGTTGTTAACGGTAGAGTAAGTCTAACTAAACAATCGGGTATATTACGTAATAATAAATAAAATACTTTATGTCCTATAATTTAGTGCCCAAAATATTCGCCATATATTCGTGCCAAAGGTATAATAAGTACAGACAAATTCAACCCATTCCCTGATCTAGAACGCCTTTTCTAATCTTCCGTGTTTAAAAAGGCCTCGAGTAAAACCTTCGCTTTAAGGACCATCACCTTCTGCTTTCTCCCTTTCTCCCACAACGTTCCTGCTGGTAACCGCTTTATCAACCCCAAGTGAGTCGCACACAGCACTGGTCCCTCTTGGATCCCAACCTCATCGCCATCGGTGTCTTCCATCTTCTTGCCTTCGAACTTCTCGCCAGGACGAACTAGGAAGACCTCGAAATCACTCGAAATCACTTCATCGAACAACTTGTTGAGGCGCCCAGCAAGCTCGACGAGCAATGTTATTTTCCCCTCGAACTTGGATGTGACCTTCGATATGACGTCGGATTGAGTAGCGGTGCAGCCTGCAGCTAACAGGATGTCAGAAAGGCCTGCGACGATCCCTTTGACGAGGGACCCTGGGTCGCTAATCCAGTTGTGAACGATGTGAACACGAGCAAGGGAACGCCAACGTCCGGAAATAGCTTGAGCCTCTGTTAGTCAAAATTTCTCTTCTCGTCAGCTGGAACAAAATTCGAGCATCTGGTTTCTCACCTACTCTACGCAACCTCTGATATATGCCATCGATGAATGCGTTGTGCGCTGGCTCAAATGCCCAAGAGGATGCTGTCTGGCAAAGTGCGGACGCGAGGTAGGCTTGGAATGCGATTTGGAGTAGCATAGGGAGATTCTCTGGCGTTTTCGTTCCCAAGGATTTCACCAAAGCCTGGCCTATGTGGCCTGAAGCCCTCTGCACAGCGAGGTTCTGTTCTTCCGTTAGGTTCGTCGTAACGTTGCTAAACTCGAGATCTTCTGCGAGGCAGTCAGCCATATACGTGGTGTTTTGCTGCACTTCTGCATTCACTCTCTGGAGAGCATAGATGATATCCGAGTCCGAGGATTTATCTGCAGTATTGAGGAAGCTATTTGAGTTTTCCAGGTCTCTCGATTGAGCTTCGCAACGCTGCTGGAGCTCAGAGATTTGATAGTGGGATTCGGAGAGATCGCGTCGAAGTTTCTCAATTTCCTCGGATTCCTTCGCAGTCTGTTCTGCGTCCCTAACGTTCGTCGTCTTCCGTTGATTGCCTTCAGCATAGAGTGCGGCCGCGCCAGGGATCTCCTTCTCTTCATCTTCCATGGTCTTTGAGTCAGGGGGCTCGTCGCCAATTGAGCTGGGAATGGGCAGCTGGGTTACGCTCGCCTTCTGGATCGGCTCCTCTCTCTTGGAATCTCTGTCCTTAGAGCGAGGGATTGCGGCACGAATGGAACGGAGTGTACGATGCTTTGCACGCTGTAGCTTATTGCGTACCCCACGAGGGGCGCTGCATTCTTCCTCTCTAGTGTTAACACCAGTCGAAAATGAATGAAACTATTTTTGAAGAAAGTTTGGGCATCGTATCCATCGCAAAAAATGCTCCTCTCTACCTTGGACGTAGCAGGTCTCTCCTTTTGCGCTGCCCCCGTATCCGCATCCGTGCGCTGCTCGACACCGCCAGCAGTGTCTCGGGAGGTAGAGGTTACTAGTACGCGCTTATCGACATCAACGGGTGGGGACATCTCTTTGTCACTTTCTGCTTTAACCTGGTTGACTACATGGACCCCGGACGAAGCATGCTGCTCGTTCCTCCCGCGTGCGGCGTCAGGTGGGTGTGGATTGGACTGTATTAGAAAGGGGATGAGATTACGTCCTTACTCTCTGCGCATACTTGTTATCGTACCGTGGTGTTCCCTAATTTCATTGTCAACTCCTGGCCCACAGGTTGGGCTGGCACTATCATACCATCCGCAGGTAGAGAGTACTGCCTTTGTTGAAACTTTGGTCGCGATGACTGCTGTCGTCGTATGCTAATGCTTCTGATAAAAGCCACTACGCGCCTAAGCTAAGATAAGGGTCGTGCATACTGAGATTTCCTGGAATACATACCTCCTCTGCGAAACAGACTCGGTACTTGCAGCAGCAGCCGGCATCATGATTTCAACTCCCTTGATGGAAATTCTGGGTGCTGAGGAATGGAATGGTGTCTTGGTCGTATTCGGGTTTTATCATACCCTGCCAGGAGGTCAACACACAGATGGAGCGTGGGACGGGGTTATGACGGAGGAGGCTTAGCCGCAACTGACGATACACCCACGGCCCACGAGGCTGGCGGGTCCACTACCTGATCAGTATTATGATTCTTGCTTTCCGAAAGACCACACAGCCTCGGTGTTCTACCGCTGCGCCGGTATTGGTAGTATGAACCAAACCCGGGCATCCAGCCCAGTCAGTGGTTTTAAACGCTTCTCGAATAACCATCCCCTTGGACCAGTGGTCAGGGCATAACTTCAGACCAGAAAACGGACGATAGCACAGACCTTTCTAGAAGCAGATAATCCATGTACATTTGCAATAGGGGGCTAACTCCGAGCCACGACCTCGTGGATGTGACATATTCAATCCCGCCTCATAGTGAGTGTCGAGCGTCGCTGGGCTTGTAATTTCAATATAACTAACCACTGGTAATTTACCTCCGGATCCGCGCTGATCTCGTTGTATATCGTGCAGAGACCGGCGTGTTAGCCCCTCAGTGGCACGCCAGTCACTGGGGGATTTTAGCGGTGGGATTCAAGCATCCTTGCCCGGAACTTATGATCGGAACTTTAGCTCGAAGCAAACACGCCTCGTACGCATTGCAAATGACTCACAAGTCTGCCAGAAGGAGACTTGATTCGTCCCTGCCAAAATTGCCCTGCCCTTCATTACCGCCCATATCTTTGAATGCGTGGACTTCGGGCATCACCTGGATGACGCTGAGGGCCGACTCGTCGCCACTGCATGTTCAAAGCATCCACTCGCCTCGTGTGAAACAACGCCGTTGATGCCGCAGGAAGGTTGCTACAAGGTCCGCCCGAGATGAACCACCCGAGAAGGCAAGCCCACTCGTTTGCCGTGTAGTAGGGGACCAACTGAAGGAGACCATCGAACGATGGTAGTTCAGTGCCGCGGCATGGCGCACAGCCCACATACCAGGAGCCAGCCTGGCACTCGCAGGCAGTGTTACTCGCGTCGCGAGTGAGAGTGAAATCACCGTAGTACATACCACATTGCAGCCAGCACACATGTTCCCTGCTTTTTCCTACACTCTTGATCGTCACGCATTCAACGATCCTGTGTTCGTCAAAATTAAGATTGCACGCTTTACACCTGGAGACCCCGCGCAGCTAGCCCTGGCAACAGACGTGTTCCGGTAGTGACTAGTGACACGTGAGAATCAGCATGAATGTGGAGCAATCATTGGGCCTTTTTGGAATCTTCGATTCCATTTTTGCGCAGTGGACTTTGGAGTGGGGTGGAAGGCAGGTTCGCCGCCTCGAGCGTGTAAGTAGTGCCCAGAAAGCGGGCCGCGTAGTAGGCTGGTCACCAGACTAGAAATCCAGGTGCACGCACTGATTGATCCCTACACCCTTCATCGATCCATCAGGCGAAGTTGGTGGTGTACCTTGAGGCATAAGTTGCACGATACTGCCAGCACCTGCTCGGGATGGTTGTCGCCGTCCAAACCTTCAACGAGTCACCTTGAACTTGAAATGATGTAATAAATATCTTCAAATGAAAACTTGCTTGCAAGAATATGTACCAAGTCTAAGTATGTAGTATTTCGTGAAACAAGCATGCGCGTCTGCGAACAACGTATCTTTAATCGATGAAATTTACATGCACAGCATGTAAAAATGTAAATAAGTAGGCAATATCCGCGACGCACGAATAACGATACATAGAAAGTGCAGTACACTCACTTCAATGGACTCTGATTGTTTCAGCCTAAGCGACCATCGTTCTCCTGCTTCTTTCTAGGCAATTTCTCCTGGTGGACATGTAGAGACAGAGTCTCTACCTTCAACTCCTCGTTCCTCTGCTTCTTCCTTGGGAGTCTCTCCCGAGCGATGTACCCAGCCTGGGTTTCCACCTCTGCGTCCAGTTCATTG
>JBBPQT010000174.1:0-25001 GCA_038092715.1 Boletus smithii | reverse complement strand
AGCATGTTTAACTCACCAGTATTTGGCAGGCTTTGAGTTGTATGTTTTTTTATCGTCATCGGGCACAGGGGCAAGCCGCTGTCTTTGGAGCGAAGAAGCAATGTTCTCTAGCTGATCGTCAGGGGGAGGGACATGATCCCACGCATTTTGGGTCCATACGTCCGTGTTTTCTGTCAGGAATCTAATCGTTGGGCAGTGATTTGTCGGAGGGTAGCAACTCGTTGCTCACCTGGATCCAAAAGGAGGTTTCTCAGTGCTGATGTCGTGCACAGACGAGGCTAGTTTTGGGATCCTCGCCATGCTAATGATCAGCTTCTACTAGCAACCCAATACAGGCTATGCAATAAATGGCCGTCTTCAAGTTGGAGCTGGTGGATCTGAACCGCCGGCCGGGTCACTGAACCAATGAACTATGTACCAGTGGTATTGAGAGCACCAAGCGAACTCAACCGAGTCGTATTTTTGAAGAATGGTGCAGGTGACAGCGATGATCGATGATCGGTGTCCGCAGTACACAGTGGCAGCCGAGTTGGGTGTGAATAATTAGTAGTAACTGGGGCTGTCCTCTCGACTTAGCTTTCATTGCACTCCCCACTGGGCGCCAGTCCGCTGCAGACCAGGCTCGACGTCGCTCTCGCTAGTCTCAACGCGCGGAGTCCAATTGCAAGGAGGCAACACGCCTACTACGGTGTCGTAATCAGCCTTGACAGTTCCTTCAGTCCACCATGTCTGCTCTTCAATCCAACCCTAGACCACCTCCACCGGGCGACGAAGATCTTCAGCATCTCTACGACGAAGTCTGGCGCATCTTTGGTGAAGAATCCGCCTCGCCTCCAGAGCGCTCACCTCTCAGCGCTGCCTCCGTCAATCCAAGAGAACACGTTCCCAACACATTCCGCGCGGAGCCGGATCCGGCTACTCCCCCCGTATCTGCAGCGAGAAATTCCCCTCCTCGTCTCCCGCGTACGTACCGCCCTGCTCTCCTTGGTCACGTACAGCCTCACAACTACCCATCAGAACAACCACCCCATCCCCCTGAAATCCGCTCCAATATCGAGTCTACTGTTTCTCCTACTTCTCAGAGGCGACTAAGGCCATTACCCCTCCCCCCTGGCGCCGTTCCCCCACCAGTCTCTAGTCCCACAGATCCTCATGTCACAGAAGTCCCTCAGGCTGTGCTCAATACCTCTCACCCAGGGACGGCGAATGTCGACGGGTATGCTACTTCTGAACCGTTGCTCTCTCACTTACACACTTCCATCTTTAGTCGTCGTCAATTACCCCAAGCACCTGGCCCGCAATCCCCTGGCTTCATTGGTGGTCGGGGTTCGACCGGGTCTGCAACCTCACCAATTTCCGCAAAACCACTCACGAGTCCTCATTCGGACATTGGCCCGAATATCTACAAGCCAGTTCCAGCTGTTCCTACGCTTTCTAGTAATGGTTTGAATAGTCCAGGTGCGGATGACATCCGTGATCATTTATCCCGTAAATCCTCCACGCGACCCCCTGGTGCTCTCGCACCGACGATTCCAGGTTTTACTAGTCATTACGATGAGAATTCACTCCTTGACATGTACGCTACGGCGGAGTCTCCCGGTAACCGACCATCCCATCAACACCAACTATCTGGCCAATCAAAATACACGGACGCGTATCCGCACGCCAACACTCGTCTCCATCCGGATAACAACACAAATGTACCTTTAAATTCACGTGTTAAGGATTTCCAACCTCAGTATTCACCATCAACCGATTTCATCAACCGTAGGTCGTTGACCCGAATACCTGAACCAGCAACGCTGACCCTGCTGCCCAAACAAGATTCGGACGTTGGCGTGGGCCGTGCTACCTCAACAGGATCCACAATTTCGTCGGCTCAAACGAATCTACTTGGACGGAATCCTTCGGCTACCACCACGGCCACAACTTACAGCGACTACCAGGCACCGAAAAGTGGCTCTTCAGTCCATTCTTATGCGTACTCGACTGCCGGACCCTCTACGGTGGGATACCCCGAAACATACGGCGATTCTCCAAATGGCTATGACATCCACGGGGCCAGTACGGACTCATTTGACCGCTCCCGGCCACATGACTATGGTGCTGCTGGCAGTCCCGGAGGAGCATTGCCTGATCAAGAAGACGAAGATGACGCGTACTTTACTGACAGCGACGATCCAGATCCGGATCGTTTTGTCAACTTCAGTCTACTCTCTCATCTTGCTGTGAGACTGCGCGACAAAGTCCCAAGAGGCACGCATGTCAAGAGCAGTATCCCTTATCCCCGTGCCTTTACTGGCAAGGACATAGTTGTATGTCATCACGTTCTCGATGTTCATCATTTAGATCATGATAATTTGTTCAAAGTCGACGATTCAATCGCAAATTCAACGAGAACTGCTGATTAATCACGGTGTCTCCACGGCAGATAGGCGTGCAGCGTTACAGGTAGCGCGTAGCCTCCAAAGTCAACTCTTCTTCTATGAAGTTGAGTGGGGTGATAAACCGCTCCAGGATGGAGTTGAGGACGTGTACATGTTCCTGGATGACCTCGAGGGTAATTCGGAGTCCCAGAGGGAAAGGGAAGAGCTACCAACAGCCGTGATCACCATGCTCACAAAATGTTACACCTCAACGTGTAGCGAGGAAGATCCATGTTACTCATGGGTTTGCCCAAGAAGACGTGTGAGTTTCCCAGTTGCATCCATTATGCAAATTGAGGTTGTTTTAGGCAGCCCTCGTAACAGACATCACTTCAGCACCTGAACCGGACGTGACGCCTCATGTAAGTTGATAGACGGGATCTAGACACTATTGCTTACGGTGTTGCGGCAGACTGAAGACTGGCTGAACACAGTAGATCCTACGATCCTTCGCAGTCTTCCGGAGAGCGAGATTCATCGTCAAACGTAGGTATCCACCATGTTGTACAATGTTTTGCTCATGATTTTGGCCAAGGATCATCCACAAAACGATTAGTCAAGAAGAGCAGTATGTTCAGGATCTTGACTCTGTGGAAGCTGTGCGTCGCAATTATTCCCTACAGCAGACTCTTTACTCACCTGTGGTTAGCTTTTTATTCGCCCTCTCCGCCGCGCAACGCATATTATGCCTGCTTCTCAACTGGATGAATTCATCGAAGAAGTGTTCGGTAACATCCTCGATCTCCGAGAATGCAACAAACGACTTGTGGAGGCGATGTACGTTCGCCAGCGCGAGCAGTCGCCGATCATCCAGAAGATTGGAGACGTTTTTGTCGAGGCTGCTAGAAGCTTCCGATACGCATATCCGACCTATGTCGCTCATCTTCCTTTGGCGGAAAAGCGGTTCAAGGAAGAGATTGAGGCCAATGCTAATCTGAGGCTTTTCCTCGAGGTTCGTGGTTATATCTTCACTGGATGCCACCGAGTCTTTGGTTTACTTTTGATTGGGTTTTGTTCGGTTTGTAGGAGTGCTCGCGCCAATCTGTTAGGCAACAAGAGTCTAGACGCCTGGACTTGAAGCATTTCTTGTCGCGACCTTCAGAGCATCTCCAAAAGTATCCCCTTGCACTTGAGGCGATCATGAAGGAAACAACGGAAGGCAACCCGGACGCGTACTATCTTGCGGAAGCTATCCATAGCATCAAGGACCTGCAGAACGTCGCTCAGCTGCGTACATTCCAGACTGCCATGGGTAAGGGTCCTACCTCAAAGTGGGAATGGCACGACCTAGTTCCCAATGAATTGAGAGAAGGCTTGAGCAAATCCGAGGCGAAACGCCAGGCGTAAGCAACCTATCTACTCAAGAGAGGTATTGAAGATTGAATGATACTTGCAGGATCATCTTTGAGTTGATCAAAGGTGAGATGGGGTACGTGAAGGATCTCGAAAACATTGAAATGGTACGAGATGATGCCTTGGTGGCCTGGGTAGTAATGTCTGAGCTTTTTTGCTAGATGTATGTCCAGCCACTGCGGACGCAAGACCCGTCAATCATTCCAAGGGAGAGGCTCGAGAGCTTCATCACGGACGTGTTCCACAACTTTGCAGAGATCTATGGTCATCACCGGAAATTACTTGATCAGTTGCACGAGATCCAGCGCGAGGAACATCCCACGATCAAGAGTATCACGGCGGCGGTGTTCGATACTACTTTGAGCTTCAGAGAAGCTTACATGGAGTATATTCCGAACTACCCGATCGCAGCATATCGAATAGACGACGAGATGGCCAACAACTTTGAGTTCAAGACCTTTGTCGACGTATGTATATCATCTTGCCAAGTGTTTCCCCCTGATCTTGTCCACAGCAATGTACGCGTCATCCCGACGCCCACCGCCTAGACATGAAAAGCTTCATCAACCGTCCTATACCTCGACTTTTGCGATACGAGTTACTTCTGAAAAGCATATATGAGGAAACCCCGCAAGGGCATGAAGATCGCGAAGCCATTCCCCAGGTTCTCGAGATCATCAAGGCGCTTGGAAAAGACAGCGAGCCGGGCGTCGAATCTGCAAAGCAAAAGGTACAGCTGTGGTGCTACAACTCGAATATCGTGTTCAAGCCAGGCGAATCAGTGGTAAGTATACTGGTGACGTTTGTATCTGCCGAGTATTGACAAACGCGGACGCAAGGATATGGATTTGCTAAATGAGAATCGATCATTGGTTCATGCCGGCAAATTATTGAGGCAGCCAGAGACCGGTTTCGAATGGAATGGATGGACTGAACTCTTTGTCCTTCTGTTCGACAATTACCGTAAGTCGGCGTGATTCACCTATGCTTCTTCTGTTGACAAGTGGTATGTAGTGGTCCTGACGAAGACGAAGGAGAAGGATGGTGTGACGAAGTACTACGTCAATCGCAGGGTTAGTCGTTCTCCAGCGATGGAAAAACCTTCGGAGCTAAAAGCATACTTAGCCTATCCCTTTGGACCTATTAAACCTCACCAGCTTCTTGGACCCGGCAACGCAACGAAGTACGGGCATTCTACGCCTAGGACTTGGTAACAGACATGGCGATAGTGGTGCGCCGACTACACCAGGTAGCGGCGTGCCTGATAGTGCCGTGGACTCTCGTCTTGTCTACCCATGTACAATCCACTACAGCGGGAGGCTCGGTGGTCTGTATACGTTGTTTACAGAGAGTCCTCAATCGCGGGCGGAGTGGAAACAGAAATTGGAAGAAGCGATTGGATTGCGTAAGGTCGTTCAAGAGTCTAACAAGGTGTTTGAGATGGAACCACTCAGCACGGATACCTTCTTCGTCCCCGCGATCTCGGCGAGCGCAACCGCGCCATCATGGAACCACGAAAATTCGTTTACTGGAAAGGTGACGTGCTCCGTGCCGTTTAGTGGGTGTCCTGTTTGGAGTGTATTTGTGGTCTTTTACTGAGTCTCGTCTGCAGCTACGACGGATGGAAGGGCCCTTGTTGCGATTGGATGTGCGGAGGGTGTGTGGATTGGCTTCAGACATGACTCTCGATGTAAGCTTTCTGGTTGCTGGTAGTCGGAGATCTAACCTCGGTGCTCGTGTCAGCCATGCGTCGCGTACTGCACCTTAAGATGGTTACACAGTGTGCGATGTTGGAAGACTTTGGGATGTTCCTTGTCCTAGCAGACAAGGTGAGTTGGCCACCCTGCCATCACAAGGCAGAAAATACAGAAAATGAAAATGTTTGTACAGGCTTTATTTGCTTATCATATAGAAGCACTCGTTCCATCGTCGCCGCAAAGTGCGCATACATCACAGACTCCTCAACGAGTCAATGGTACGCGGGACGTCCACTTCTTCAGCGTCGGTAACCAAGGCGGTCGGACCTTGGTTATCTACATGAAGAAAAAGGGGGTATGTATTTTTCATAAACGGAATCTATGCACCTTGCTTACGCTCTCGTAGCTGGACAGCGTTTTCCGTGTCCTCGAACCTGTTGTTGAGAAAATCAACGAACGATCCAAGGCCCCTGCTTCATTCACGTCGAGGTTCGGTATACGACCTGCTCGGTCAGAGTGGTTCCGTTTATACAGGGTGCGTAGCGTGGTTACCGTTTTCGCTTTGAAATTGACTTTTCTTTTCTTGTCAGGAATTCTTCTTACCCTCCGAATCGTTCGACTTAGTCTTTTTGAAAGCAAAGATCGCGATTCTTTGCACGAAAGGTTTTGAAATCATGGATCTTACTGAGTATGCACTTAGCGACAGAGTGTGGTATATTTCGCTGACATCGTGGTCACCAGCTTTAAGAGTGTTACGATTCCGCTTCGAGACGACGGTTACGAGCGGTTGGCAAAACGTTGCGAATCATGCAAGCCAATGGGTATGTTCCGTGTCGAGAATGAGTTCTTGTTGTGTTATGATGGTAAAGCATGATTATAACCATCTAGTCTACTGCTTACACGGTCGTAGAATTCGGGATTTACGTGAACAAGCATGGGGCGCCGAGCCGTTCTACAGGAACGATCGAGTGGGAGGGCACTGCAGAGCGCGTGGCCATGCACTGGCCCTACATCCTCCTCTTTGACTCGCGGTTCATTGAAGTGAGACACGTCTCAACCGGTCTTCTTGCCCAGATCATTCCTGGACATGAGATTCGATCCGTCTGGGATGGACGTGGCACATCTGGCACAGCAGCCACCACAGGTGCAGAAGGATTCCACCAGCCGATGAATCTCGATCCTCGAATACACGCTGTCATGTCTGCACCTGAACCCTTAGGCCAGACCGGACAACCCGGCCGACCGCGAACGATCGCACAGCACGTTTTCGAGCTCGTGCCGACGGTCCCTCTTTACCCGCCCGGTTCGTTGGCATCACCATCCCAGTCTGCGTATTTCCAGCAGTCCGCTTCACCTCCACATTCGCCGAGTATGATGCCTGCTAATTCGTGGAACTGATGGGAGATAGACTCTTCTTCCCATTGACATACCTCGTTACATCATTGTTCTGCTTCCTTGTCGCACCTGTCCATCTTTGATTCTTTGATTCATTCCCATTTCATGCGTTTAAACGCTTTAAGTCTTTACCTTTGGCCTCGATCGCGGCTGATCTTTTTTGGATGTCGTTGTTCTTGCGCCCTGATAGTAAACACAGTAAGTTGTGGTACCCCTCGTTATGCGAATAAAATTTCCTTTTTATTTTATTTTTCTTTCCGTTTGTTCCTCCCTAGGCCAAGGCAAGGCACACGTCCCAGGGACAAACTTTCCTGGTAGGTGCTGACTCCTAGCACGCGGCCTTCCCGCAGTACCTGTTTCGAGGTGGCAGGAGCCGTCCTAATACAGTTGCGGACAAGCAAACATGACAATTTTGGTCCTTCAATTTTTACACATCACAACATTAATTAGATAGGCTAAAATATGTATATAGGCGGGCGCCGCGTCACTGAAACATGCAAAGCGTGATAATCCATTAGGAGTGATTGTCGAGCATGAAACAATGAGACAAAAATGAGGTACAATGGATTATAGAAGTTCCATTATCACGCTTTGCATGTTTCAGTGATGCGCCGGCAGTCGAACTACTGAGCTCTCGAACTACTCAAACTACTGTCAGGTAGGTTTACTTTCCCCCGCCGTTCTCTGTTAACCTTTTGATGATTGATTGATGATAATGCAATTTGTGATGCTATCAAACTTTTATCTCATCAGGGATTATCTTGTTATCTTGGACTCAGTATTCAACGAAACAGTGATGCCCTTACGAACTTGAAAAAGACAAAATATCATATTTCGTAGTCATAAAAACGTAGTCTATCTGTGCTCAGGCTGTTGATATGATCATTCACAGAATAGATCACTGTAAAGTGAGGGCTAAGCGAACACATCTCGATTCTCCCTAACGGAGACGCATAATAGCTTTGGCCAATAAAAATAGGTCACTCGGCAACTTTCAGGTTTCCTCGGCTGCTGGTTGTGACTGAGACCACAGTGTCAGAGCTCCGAATCCGGGCGTCTGCGAAGGAGTCGACCCACTCGCGGCAGCCCAGGCACTGACGTTCCAGCGTGACAGTCGGCTTTTGACGATCTCGCTCATTTTTGCTTCGGATGAGCTCTTTCAAGCTCGCAGTATCCAAAAAAAATGCTATGGAATGGATATATATTTACGGACAATGAAAGGTTGAGTAGTATTCTCAATGTTGTGAAACTGACTGACGTTGAATGACCAGTGACTGACTCGGGTGGAGTTGTTGTGACGCATAGTAATCGTTGAAACAGGTCAAATTATTGACACCCGTGTCGCTCACGGTGGCGATGCGTTCGCGTTCAGTTACAGGCGATGCACATGTGGTCGGCGACGAATTATGCGATTGGCAGCTTCATGGATCACTGACATGACAGGCCACTGAGCAGTGACTCAACATTAATATCAGCACTATGCATGTTTTCTTGTTCCTTCCAGACCCCACTCTTCACTCCTTTGGTTGGTTGTATTTTTGCGCTCATCATGTCCGTATCGTCAACATTTTACGGCCGGGTGTTCACTCGCAAGTGAGTGTTTATAACATGATCGCATCATTTGCTTGATTCCTTCGGTGAAGATTATTCGCCTTTGCAGGAGGCTCGTTACTGGCTTATGATTATCTTCTTACACTTCCCCTTGAGGTACATTTTGTATGACAGCCTTTGACTAGCTCGTTCGAGACGCTTTGCAATAGGTAACGCATATCTGGAATGAACCATGGTCAATCGTCAAGTCTCTTTTCCTGATCAATCGGTATGGCAATTTGTTTGGACAAACATTCATTACGCTGGAAGAGACTGGCTACCTGAGCCACGGCTCCCGACATGTATATTTCCCCGTGCTTCTCTCTCGCCAGCCAAGCTCACTCATCCACCAGTTTTGTATCGCCTTCCAATTAATCGCCACATTATTTACGGTCTTTTCTGGAGAATCGATCCGCCGTGAGTACACCACACCCCCAAAATGTCCATTTTTTGACACCTGAGCATAGTTTTCGTTGTAATGCGTACTTGTGCAATCTTGGGATGCAGGCGCCGCGTTGCATTGTTTGTGAACGCGCTGTATATTATTTATGGTACAGCTATCTTTGTGCTAACAGCCTCCCTGTTGGTGCTGCATTCTGATGGTGAGTGTGATGTGTTAGCCCTTGAAATTTCATTAATGTATCAGAACTTTTTGGCAGCTATACAATTCGAACTTCTGGATGAAGTTGGTATATGCATTGCGCCCGTGCCTGGTATGTCGCCTATTTTTCCTCCCTCCTGATCTCATCTCTAGACCTTGTGTACTAGCCCAAAGTGTACGTTTATTTTCCCTCCAAAGCATGTCGAGAGTGACTGCAACATTCTTCAGTGGACGTTCTGGTTCATACCGTGGGTGAATCATAGTTAGATACACCATCCTCAGCCCTCATTCATGAAATAGACTATTTCTCGATGGCTGTATGGTGGTGATCGTATGTTATAGTCTTTATCGGTCCAGTGGGACTCGTGGGATCTCCCCGTCGCCCTTAATCCAGCTGCTCGTGCGAGATGGTGAGCACATGCAATCACCGTTAATCATTCTCGCTCTTCTGACGGCTCTTGGAGGCATTTTGTTTTATATCGTAAGAATTCCCAGAGGTTGTCTGGGATGTCAGTTCTAACGAATATGCAGGCAACTTTATTCTGTTGTCTGTTTGGTATCGTATGCTGGTACGCCATTTTGCTCGACATGCATCATTCATTTTTTTCACTCGAGAATATGCAATCAGGACCGTCTATAGTCAGGTAAGGGATTGCGTGACACTCCGCGATGCCTCGCGGGATGTTGTAGGCTGATAATACTTTTCTTTTCTTTTTCAAAGGATCCAAGAAACTTTATTCAGACATTGTGAGCAAACCAGCGATATGCATCCCATTTCTCGGGTTTCTGAGGCTAACACCACAGGATTTCATATCCCTTTCTCTCGATCATTGGACAACGTCTCGTACTCAACCTTCGAGAACACCGAGCGCAACCGAGCTCGACGTTCGGTGTCGGCCGGGGGGTAGGCAGACCAACAGCAGCGCTGGTTCAGGAGCGGTCGGAGAGCTGGTCGGACGCGGGCTTTGAGATGGGCGAGCTCAGAGGAGCGAGTACCGAGATGACTCGGGTTCCAGGCCATCAACTGAACCGCGAAACCGATCAGAGGAACCGAGGGGGTGGTATTGGCAGCGAAAGGGGGAGATAAAGAGATGGACGCGATGTTCTACCCCCCTGACGGACGCATGCACGTAGAGCCTGTCCGGCAATACCTATTATCCTGGACCGTTGACTGACAAACCAACATATATACCAAAGTTAATGTAACTACCCCGTCATCCTAAATACATACACTAAAAAAATATCTCATCCCGTTGGAGCCGCAAGCGCCACCTCAACCACCCCCTCTGCAGTTACATTCATATCCTCCGTTTCCATCGCCTCTGGCTCTGGCCCTCCATTCGCGTTCTCCGATCCCACCCCTGGATCTGGACCTTGCCCTTGCCCTGGATCCGTCACTGTCGCACCCGGTTCAGCAGCGACACTTTCCATCGCCGTTTCCATCGCATCAGGTTCGGCAACCATGTCAGCCTCGGTCTCCATCTCAGCGATCGCTCGCCTATCAGTTAGAAATGAACAACCGTCAACGACAAACGTCACAGGAAAAAAAGTTCATATAACGAAGTCACGCACGCATAGGCATCTCGACAGTCTTTCCGAATGCTCGCCGTCTTCCAGCGTTGCCGACGTGAGGTTGGAGCAAGTAGTTCGGCGTCCAAAGCTAAGTCACAAGGGTCAGAACGATCGGACATTCGGATGTACCGCTCACCATTGTCTTCGCCAAGTAATAGGAGTCGACTCGCTCTAATCCATTGCCTGTTCAGCGTGAGAGTTTGAGCTCGGGTCATCGACAGGCAATAAATCACCCGTACCACTGAGACGCCTTGTCAAAGAATTGAATTAGGTGCAGAGGACCATCGCCAGTTCTATGTGTCAAGTCACGCTGTTTCTTCACTATAGGAGGAATGCGTTCATCGTCAGGTTCAAAGATGACCGCTGGCCACCACGGGTAGGTATCTGATACAAGTGTCAGTGGTTGCATAGTGTTGTCAACGGGCTGGACGAACTTGCTTTAGCCCAGACTGGATGAATGAATATATTTGATAATTGATTAGCAAAGGTATCGCCATAACATGATAACACGCACCGAGTGTTCCTCCTTCCAAGGTTTTGCCTTCTGGAAGAACAACTACACCCGGCCCAGCAGGCTGTGGTGCTGTGGAAGGACCCGCGACAGGTGGAGCTGGCGAGGGAGCCCTCACAGGTTGTCGTTCTTTACGACGCGCCTCGCCTCCACCTTCCTCTTCACTCTCGAGCTCGCTAAGAGAGGACAAGTCGGACTCGTGGCCATTACCTTTATCACGTGTAGACGGTTGTGCTGTAGACGGTTGTACTGCAGCGGTAGCTGCTGCCGCCGCCGCCGCCGCCTTCTTTTCTGCCTTCCGGCGTGAAGCCTTCTCTCGGCGCGTGGCCGGCGTATCGAGCTCCTCGATAATGATCTTGCCATCCACCGCGATAATGTTCGTATATCGATCTCTTGGGATTGCAGCGATGCGTGCTGCCAATTCAGATTGTGTCTCCTCTTCATATACTTCTGGCGGCGGCACGGGCACGGGCACGGGCACAGGCACAGGCACAGGCACAGGCACAGGCACAGGCACAGGCACAGGTTCGGCTTGAAGCACAGTTTCGGGAACAAGCCCAAGGACGGGTTCCGATTCGAGTGCAGGCTCGGGCTCGGGCTCGTGGGCAGGCTCGGGGAGAGATTCGGGTATAAGTTCGAGGGCAGGGACGGGAAGGGAGACGAAAGGTTCCGGCTCTAATTGTTCAACGTCCATCGGAACGTCCACCTCTGCCTTTTCTTCCGCAGTCGGACCCGATGGTCCAGCAACTTCCTCAGGAGGAACCGTCCCATGTATAGTCCGATTCTCAGATGCAGTCGTACTGATCGTCGAGAGCTTCGACGTTCCGCGCTCCGCTAAAATGATCCATAAGCCACTGACAAGTAAAAGAGTTCCACAGTACGCACACGTTCGCATTCGTTTCTTTGGCGGAGGTAACAGTTGCCTCTCGACACCTTGCCTTCCTCCTCGTTTCTGTCCTGTAGGCAGGATCCAACCAGCATCGAACATCTTGAACGAACCCTGACTGTCCACATCTTCAACCATCGGCGGAACCTCTGGTTGACCTGTGATTCGCATCTTGATAGATTTCTTCATTGCTTCTCCACCACTTGCTTCCTGCACTTCCTGAATCATCTGCTCATCAACAACACCACTTGCAGCTTCTGCCTCGAAGGCGGCGGCAGCAGCAAGGGCGCGCCGAGTACGAGGAGCGCGGAATCCAGGTGCAACATCGAGCGCACCTGGTTCGGCAACCTTGGAAGCTTTGGCGCCCTTCTTCTTGCCTGGTTTTGGCTTTGGCGGAGGGGGTGGCGGAGGGGGTTTGATCCGCCCTAGTTCATAATCGAATAGAGAACTGAGGGGGTCGGTCTCGAGAACGAGGTTTACGACGTTTTGTATCTGTTCTTGAGAAACGAGGAGTCGCAGGACTTCCAGGGGCGCTTCAAAGTCACCAATAGGAGCCTCGGTGTTGTCTGTATGCGAATGTTGATGTCTTAGCGAAGTCAAGTCTTCAAGGATGGGGTGAACTGTGGTTTGCATTCGCTGGGCAGTCTTATAAAAAGCCGTCCCGGGCTTGTTGTAAAGGATCGCATTAGACAGCACGAGCTCGACGTCACCCTAAAGACGATGAAGTTACAGATCGAATAAGTCCTCTCTCTATAACTCACCTTGAAAGCCTCGAAATCCCAGTATTCGTATCGGTCTAATTTTGCATCGATGGTGTCCCAGGTCATGGGGCTCTTGACGACTTCGTAGTAGTCGGGCACTTCAGTTTTAGATACCGGATGCTTAAACAGGCCGTTTCGGTCGAAGCTATCGATCCATGAATGACCTGCCCACTTCAACACTGTTCATCACTTACGCAAGAACCTTCTCGAAAGCGAGACGCATAGGCGCCAAATGAGGGAAGAGGGCGGCGTCCAGTACCTTTTGTATGGCCTCAGCTTGAACGAGCTTCCGGCTTTCTCGTTTGCGAGACAACAAGGCTAGCTCATGAAGCGTCTCAAGATCTCTCCTGACGTGCTTCAGGTGCTGGACATGGCTCAGTCAAACAGCGACGGACCCGAGGCAACACATACCTCGAGTTTCAATGCCTTCTCTTCCTCACTTAGTAACTTGCCGGCATTCGAAGCAGTCCACGGCTCAAGATGCAGTCTTTTTAACAACGGTGCACCCCGTCTTGCCTCACGCTTCAAACTCCAGTACTTACAAACCAACTGAACGAGTTCAGGTTTCTTGCGTACGTTGATCTTGGTGATGTAATTGATGATGCGGTCGACAATGATCTGAGGAACAAGGGGAGGTCCGGTCTTGTATGTCTTTGCGTGTGCCCTGGCAGATTTAGAGAGCTTGGAGCTTGGACTAGAGGTAACACTGTCATGCGCGAGGGCTTTGAGACGTGCCTCGGCCAGTTCTTTCTGTACATATTCGTGAATGAGTCAAACTGAAGCCAATGGTGAACGTATCCATACTGAAAGGTGTTTTTCACAATAACAGGTGAGCGTGACAGGCTCCGAGCCTTGTGTGCTTTTCATGGGCATCAGAAGCTTCTCCTTCCTTGCACAGGTGGTGTGAAAGGCAAGGAAACACGATGTCTTGGTACATTGAATGCAGGCTCCTTCTCGAATGCCACATATCGAGCATTTCTAAGATACGCATTAATTTATGGTTTCGTCCTTGCATATAGCTAAGATTGACATGCTCACTAGCTTCCACCGTTGTTTTGGAATTTTGTCGGAGCCTGTGATGGGCTCCATAAACACTTCATTGGCTACTCTGGTCTCGGGAATCCATATTGCACATAACAAATGAGCCCAGTCACCGAGGGTCGTCTGCTTAAACGCGCCACCCTCGTTGGGACAAAATATACACGACTGAAAACATTGTGAGGCTGGTTCAAAGGTTACTTGTTCGGAACAGGGAATATGCTTACCACCGGGTTCTCGGGAGACACGGTACACTTTCGACAGAGCCACTGTCCCTCAGGTATGTAAGGAACGCCGTAACAATCTTGAACTTTGAGAAGACTCTGCAGAGCGTGGAGTTTAGTACACACCTTGATGGACAGCAAGGTTACATCCATCACAAAATACGATCGCATTGCTATTCTCTCCTTCCGAGTCATCACATATAGCACAAGTCGAATCCTCTGAAGGCATGGCGTAGTCCGACTTGGGGATGTTCTTGGTCTGGATTTGGTGAGCGAGATGTCACGATTTCACCAGAGTACGAGACGCAACGACGTACCAAGTCGAAATACTCCTTCTCTAAACGATCCATGATAATTTCAAACGTTTCGTATGTGACTAGGTTGATCTGGTCTTTCTTTCGCTCGATGTTGATAGCATCTAGCCATTCCTGGTCTGTACGCCAGCTTCGTATGAGTGAACAGGCCTCTGCATGACAAAACAACGCCGACCAAACCTTGCTCGTCCATATCATACTCGACCTGAATGGCTAGATCCTTCTCCAAAGGCTCTGCTAGAGATCAAAAAACGGCAAAGCCACTACAACTCTACACCCACCAATATACCGGATGTAAGGGTCTGGTTTCTGGAACTCTGAAAAGTCATTGTCTTGCCCCAGCGTGTCAACGACAGAACCAACGGAACAGCACCAGACACGCACATCCGTATGACCTTGCTTGTTGGTCGTGCACGCCAGCGAGTTGCGCGGAATCATCGTCTTGAACTAACACAAAGGAAACCTTGGGAAGTGGAGCTTGATCTGCGGGTGACTTGAACCCGCGAGTCATGTCGAGTGGTTAATGGGGGAGCATGAACCAAAACACAGGGGAAATTTGAGCAAACGCGCGTGACGGGTCAAGAGGTTTCGGAGGGTAACGAGTACCATATTTGGAAATGTTGACTGTTGATATCTATTTGTATAGTGACAGGAATGGAAACACCCCTTTGATTACTTATTAGTGATAATAAACGGGTTGCATGATGCATCTACTCACGAGGCTCATATGGTGTTGACAATGGTCAAGTCAGCCAGAAGTGTTCCGACAAGCTAATGAGGTTATGCTCCATGTCTCAAAATCGATTTCCAGGACGTAAACGCGGTCACGCTTATTAGATCGAGTCCAACGCATTTACCAAACGCTCAGGGATGCAAATCGTCCAGGGACAAGCATACAAGTGTGGGGATGGGAATGGTGACGAAAAGAGACTCTTCCTCGAGAAGACTTGAAGGGGCGAGATTTATACATAATTTAAATGCCATGTTCCGCCTATAAAAATGTGCTAATGCGCCATGCTCCGACCCGGATCAGCACCATCAATATTGAAGCGCATCAGCGAGATGATCGTCGACTCAACGTTTCCTGTGTCTTTCCATGTTTGCATCTTCTCCAGATATTTGCACTCAGCATCTACCTTTCCATAGCGCGCCATCTGCGAATCGATTATCACACTTCACCTACTCATCGTCCATACGTACATACACCTATCGCTATCGCTATTACATATCGTACCAAATCATCCAGCCCCGAGTCATCACTCAAGCGTATGACTCCAGGACGTAAACGCATAAGTGCGGGTAACACCTAATTCCCCACCCCCACAGGCATTGGAACGACCTGCGTCCTCACTCCTGATCGACGAGGAGTGTCGTGAAAGTGGACAGCTTTTTCTTAGAAGAAGAAAAAGAGCCACGCGGGATTCACAACCCTACATCACGATGCTGCAGCATCGCCAGGAGCCGCCGAACCCGTGACCACCCTAGACTTGAGTCCTTCATGATCGCACAGTGTCTTGGCAAATGACTGAAAGTCTGCTTTCCCGGCGCGGCCAGGCTGTATGGGCGAGGCAAATCGCGGGTATGAGATTCTACGCAGGAAAAATGCGCTGTGTTGGCTGACCTTCAAAGCATAGACGACGACGTCTTCTTTGGCATCTTTTCCGTCCATCGTTACCTGTTCCATCATAATTATGCGCAGAATGTTTTCTGCTGTATCAAAGTGACACCGTACCGTTGGGTGCAGCCCAACATTCAGCGATACCTGTCCCAACGGATCACGGCGGAAGACTGCGTGCGACGAACAAATTGTTGTGAAATGTGCAAGTGAGAGGCGTATCACAGGAAACGTGGTGCGCAATTTAACGATCGATGGCGGAGGGTTCGAGGCGGAGGTGACTTACGTAGACGGGTCCGAGAGTTGGTTTCAGTCTCGGTCCCCTGCGGGTCCCCATTGCTTATGTTTGGGGGAGTTGACTTTTGAGCAAGAATTTTGATATGCCCATACATCCCGTCGGTGAACTCCTTGCGCCCGCGCTTAGTGAAGAGTTTCACACCCTTGAGCTCAGCCTCGACAGTTTCGTTCTCTTCACCTGTCAAACCTAAGCACAGAATTAGTACTTACCGCCAAGCAGTCGTCGTTCGGACAAGTAGAAACCACTTACAAGTGGAAGCTTTAACGAGGGATTGCATTTCGCTAGAAACACGGATCTGAGAAAGAGCGGGGGATTTAGTCGTCGCAGATGAGAGTGCATCATTCGGTGATGGTGCGAGGGCATTCGCGGAGCTTGCCTGACCGAACACGTCAGATTCACTTTCGTTGTCACGCCTCCATGCGGGAGTAGTCTTAACGGTTTGCCCAGAGAGTGCAAAGGGCGAGGCTCCCGAGGCGTTAGAATAAGAAGCGAATGGTGAACCAGAGAATGCAGAAAAGGGGTTGGTGGGAATAATTTTGGCTGGAACGGCAGGCTTGAGTGGTGTCACCGGAAGTGTTGGTGGAGCCTCAGGCTCATTCGGCGATAGGTTAACTTGAGGAGGTTGTGGAGTGGAGGAACGCCCGGCTTCTACCCCTTTCTCGTCCGGCTGTGACGAAGTCACGGGATGCGGATGCGCTGGCGGAGTAGGCTGGAGAGGCGACTATCAGACACGAGTTTTGGTTCATTGAAGGCAATCGCACCTCCCGGTCGGGTGTAACATCCTGTTCAATACTGAGAGGATTCTCTTGAGAAGGGGTGCCATTATCCTGCACAGACTCTTCTGGCTGTCGAAGCCCAATAGCCTGTTCATAAGGGGGCGGAGCCACAATAACTTCCCATTCCTGGTTGGGCTTTATCTTGGTAAGCAAATGAAGACAGGGATGGAAGGGAATTGGTGAAGAGTGTACGTACGTCCTCGTCTGGATCGTGTTTGTCGGTTGGTGGAGTGCGGTTTCTTTTCATCGGCCGCGGTTGTTCTTCTGTATCAACATCGTGCTGATCAGAGTCGTCGAGCTTGCGTTTGAGGGAACGTTCTTCAGGGGGGCCGGCCTCGACGTCGCTATCGGCCGCTATGCGTTATTGTTTTTGAGGGAGGTTGGTTGTCGGTGACTCACACTTTGGAGGATTCGTTCGGGGAAGTAAGGGAAAATACAGCTCGTCGTGCGCAGGCGTAACCAAGAGTCGCCGCGACAGTAGCGATACCGCAGAAGGCGAAGTGAAACTCGGAAATGGGGAGCATGGGTGTCGATAGTGAAAGGAGACCTGGAAGAGATGCTGGGTATTTATAGGAAGCAAGGGTATACGAATGTGAAATGACAAGGAGGCAGGCTGATTATCGTCGGCGAGGCTGGTAGGAGGATTGGGCAGTCGTGCACTCGTGGGTGACTAGACTCGTAGGGTTGATCAACGGCGTCTTATATGGGGTGGCGGCGCAGATACATGACGAAGGCACGAGCGGTTGGCCTCGAGGCTTCCGCACGGTCAGGTAGAGTTGGGAGACACGTGTTAGCCCATTACTCATTGATAATGCGCTGCGTAGTCACTGCCTCGAACAGATCCGGACGTTTGGTGCGCGAGCCTCGACTATGAATAGTGGCAAGCCTCGGTCCACTGGTGAACGTGTGTTCTAGTAAATTCACTGCGGTGCTGTGCGGCATTGCCGACTGACGAGGAGGCCATTTCAGCCGTTCAAGTTCACATCAGGGCAGAGGGGGCCTCAGTGAGAGGTTCTCCGCGGAATGTCGCGTTAACTTGGTTGTGTTATCGTCTATCAATATCATGATCAGGTTACTGGGCCATGCTCAGGACTACCCGCATATCTAGCTGCTGAACTTTTGCACCCCTCTGATGGGGGTCGATTGCTGACATAAGCAGTTGCAATAATTATTGACCCTGTTCCACGTCGCCTTCTCCACTCCACTTGCGCGCGCAGTCGCACCGGTCTCGATTCTTCAACTCTTTTCTCGTTCACAGTAGCGGCCATGCCGGCTGCCTACCCCCTCCCTAACAATCTCTCCCCAACTGTCGTGTCAAATACTGCGTCTCTTCTCCGCATCATCGCGCTTGGCCTCATATCAGGTGCTGCTGTCGCTTCCCGCCTCTTTGCTGTCGTAAACTTCGAGAGTATCATCCACGAATTGTCTGTACTCCATTCACTTGTCTTGTCTCTTTCTCACCTTGCTTCTTTCTTCTCAGCGATCCATGGTTCAACTAGTGCGTCTCTTCACGTCCGTCTCGCCAACGGAACCCACTCTGACGTCTCACAGCCGCGCGACTAGAGTTCTCGCTTCAAAAGGCTTCTATGTACGCCCCTCCTCGTTCATCGTGCAAAGCCCCTCATTTTCCTCCACAGGCATTTTGGAACTGGTTTGACCCCACGGCATGGTACCCCCTCGGTCGCGTCGTCGGTGGTACCATCTACCCCGGTCTCATGGCCACCAGTGGTGTCATTTACAATATCCTCCATGCTTTGAACCTTCCGGTCGATATTCGTAACATTTGTGTCCTTTTGGCACCAGGTTTCAGTGCTCTGACTGCATGGGCTACTTATATGTATGCACTTCTCCCCTCAGTTTGCCAACGGTATCACTGATAGCCACCCATAGGTTCACGAGAGAAATGAAGGACGACAGTGCTGGTTTGTTGGCCGCAGCTTTCATTGGCATTGTGCCCGGTTACATATCGCGTTCCGTCGCTGGATCATACGACAATGAAGCCATTGCCATCTTCCTCCTCATGTTCACCTTTTTCAGCTGGATCAAGGCACTCAAGCAGGGTAGCGCATTTTTTGGTGCTGTTGCCGCCGTCTTTTACTTCTACATGGTTGCCGCATGGGGTTCGTATGCATTGTTTTCATACTTCCAGCTGACGAGATTGATGTGAGATCCTTGCAGGTGGATATGTGTTCATCACCAACATGATCCCTCTGCACGCACTCGTTCTCCTTCTCATGGGTCGATACTCCAGCCGGCTCTACGTTGCATACTCTACTTGGTACTCTATCGGTACACTCGCAAGTATGCAAGTCCCCTTTGTCGGTTTCCAGCCTGTCCGGACAAGTGAACACATGGCCGCCTTGGGTAAGCTTCCATGTTTTATTCATCCATTGGCCTCCGCTCAGTATTCATTCCAGGTGTATTCGGACTTTTGCAAATCGTCGCCTTCGCACAGCTCGTCCGTTCTCACATCTCCTCAAAACAATTCCAGCAACTCTTGTTTGCGAGCGTGGTGGCCACTGGAATCCTTGGTTTCTTTGCTATTGTCGCACTCACGTACAAGGGCTGGATTGCACCCTGGACTGGCCGTTTCTACTCATTATGGGACACCGGCTACGCTAAGAAGTCTGTGCATTCCGCTCCTTATCTACCAGGGTCTATCCATCTTATATGTCTTTCCCCGCAGGTACATTCCCATCATTGCTTCAGTTTCCGAACATCAACCCACAGCTTGGCCCTCATTCTTTATGGATCTTCATTTCCTCATTTTCCTATTCCCAGCTGGCGTCGTTTTGTGCTTCCGTTCCCTTCGTGACGAACACATATTCGTGATCATCTACGCTGTGATGGCGAGCTACTTTGCTGGCGTCATGGTCCGTCTTATGCTAACCCTCACGCCCGTCGTTTGTGTGACGGCTGCAATCGCGTTGTCGTCCCTTCTTGACACGTATCTTGACCCCAGCGAGCCAGACGTAGCGCAACCGACCGAACATTCAACGCCAGCGACCACCACCAACGGTTCCAGCGGCGCATCTTCGACCGCTGCCTCCTCTACAGCTGCTCCTTCCAAAAAGGCAAAGAAGAACAAGGAAAAGGAGACACCCGTGGTACCAGGAAGTGCCCTTGGCGACCTCGTTTCTGGAGTCGCTTCCTCTGCTGCCGCTGCCATTTACGCGTCTGACGACTCAGCTTCCAAGTCCTCCAAAGGTATATTTGGTCTCGACACACGCTTTTCTGTCCTCCTCAATGCTGTTTGTCTGCTCCTGTTCTTCGTCGTGCACTGCACATGGGTGACTTCGAATGCGTATTCGTCTCCCTCTGTCGTTCTCTCCTCGAGTAACCCGGACGGAAGTCAACATATCATTGATGATTTCAGAGAAGCATACTACTGGTTGAGACAGAACACGGCCGAGGATGCCGTTGTAATGAGCTGGTGGGATTACGGATACCAAATCGCTGGTATGGCGGATCGCCCTACGTTGGTCGACAACAACACTTGGAACAACAGTGAGTGAAAGCAATTACCTTTCCAGAAGAAGGTTTACCTAACGGCCTGGTTTAGCTCACATCGCGACCGTCGGCAAAGCCATGTCCTCTCCCGAGGAGGTGGCTTATCCCATCCTTCGCAAACACGACGTGAGCTATGTGCTCATCATCTTTGGTGGACTCATTGGCTACTCTGGAGACGATTTGAACAAGTTCCTTTGGATGATTCGTATCGCACAGGGTGTATGGCCGGATGAGATCCAGGAACCCAACTACTTCACCCAGGGGGAGTACCGTGTCGATGAGAACGCTTCTCCAACGATGAAAGAGTCGCTGATGTACAAAATGTCGTATTACCGTTTTGCGGAGCTGTTTGGAGGACAACAGCCCATGGATCGGGTACGTGGACAGCATGTGCCGTTGAACGGGCCCAAACTAGACTATCTCGGTGAGTGGAATGCAGGCAAGGAGTTGCAGGAGAATATCTGACTTTTTTTGTGTTGTTCTTCATGGTTGCAGAGGAAGCGTTCACTTCCGAGAACTGGATTGTGCGTATTTACGCGGTAAAAGGAGACGATATTCTCGGACGGGACCATAAAACTGCCCATGGCTTCTCGGAGGGCAAGAAGCGCAAGCGTTCCAAGCCCATCTCGAGGCGGAAAGCTATCACGAGTGCGTGAGGGTCAGTACTGCGAAGGTAGACAAAAAAATGAATATTTCGCGGCGCGAAGTAGGGATACGATAGATGGTCTCATATCCAATGTGTTTTTTTCCCTTCCTCGAGTAGCGTTCGTAGTATACTTTGCAAGACAAAAGGGGCTATTTCACTTGTGCCACGTCATCACGCGAACTCCGTCAGATCATTGCAAACTCTTTTGTCCTTGTCCGACCACAATGATGCTACACACACTCACCGCTCTTTTGCTCATCCTCCCGACGTTGGTGACAGCAGCGATCTTTCCCTTGGACACAAAGGTCAAGCTGCTGGATCCAAAAGGGTTCAAGCGAGTCATGAAAAACAATGTATGCGCATATATCCTTCCTTCTCGTCGCTCAATGCATTCAATCCGTCCCATACGCACATAGCGCACCAGCGTCGTCGCATTCGTGGCACCGTGGTGTGGGGTGAGTTCTTTGTTCCGAGTCTCGCCCAGTCCCCAGTCTAAGACCTCTTGAATCAGCATTGTAAACAAATGGCTCCGGAATACAGTAAAGCTGCTGGTAGCCTCAGTCCACTGGTATCCTTTTACGCCGTCGACTGTGACGCCGAGTCCAACAGGCAGCTCTGCACGTCTCAGGTACGCAAACGACCGTGGTCGACATGCTAGTGTGTGACACGAGATATGATGCTGACGGTGGGGGCGCATACGCATACAGGAAGTACAGGGCTTCCCGACCGTCAAGGTGTTCCCTCGGGGTGGCCAGCTACCGGGACAAAAGTACGAAGCGGGCGAACGGACGTCGAACAATTTGATCAAGTGGGCGTCGCGTTCGGTTCCAAACAAGATCAAGGTGTTGCCGAACCAAGGTGACATTCCCGAATGGCTTGACAAGGTCCGTTCGTTTTTTTCTTGCTCCTTTTCTTGCTCTTCCTCCCACGACTCACTCCTGAGTCCTCCCATCGATCCACACGTGTTCATCTGACATGTGTCGTTGCTCAGAACATGGACTTGCCACGCGTCATTTTATTGAACAGGGACAAGAAATTCCCACTGTTGTGGCAGGTCCTCGGGAATAACTGTCACAAGAAGATTGCGTTTGGTCACCACAGTGATCCCGAGGGTATATTTGCGGCCTCGTTGGGATTCAAGGCCAGAGAAGAGGGCAAGTTTTCAAAAGTGATTGTATACCCCGCGGGGTCGAGCGTCCCTGTTACGTATGAAGGTAAACCTTTACCCGTTCGTTCTCATCGCGTGGCGTTGCTAAATCTGCATGGTATAGGAGGGAACAAGTATGAGCCACTGGCCAAGTACTTCAGGTCGATAGTGGATGGCACGGCGGACTTTTTGAAGGCGTCGACGGAATCTCCGGCTAAAGATGAGCTATGATGTCATTTGTGAGGCGTTGATATATTATCTGCAGTATCTATACCTTGGGGTGTCGAGACCATGCGCCAACACTGTCAAGCCACGAGCACCGTGCAGACATTTAAAGGTGACTGTGATATGTATACATTCGTTCCTGTTCAACTTCCAGGAACGATCGAAAACCTGAAAAAGCGTATTGAAGTCTATGGACCATGGTATACACTATTTGTCGCAGATCGCTGTGTGCCTTCCTATGATACATACCCTAAAATCGTTTCTAGTTCTATCTCCTTGTGCGAACATCTCGCGTCGTTGGGTTAGTTGGTGAGTCCCTCTTCCATTCGCTGGCGATGCTCGAGTAACGCCCTTTGTTTCGCTTCCTCTGCATTTCTGATAATCCCTTGCTGAACCTCTTCGTCCCAATTAGTACCATAACAAATCACGCCGTATTCGCTAATACCGACGATGAAAAGTCCAATGACTTGACCTGGGAACGTTGATCGAGAATCGCTCGTGATGGATGATACCAGGCATACCTATCCAGAGACCTTGCAAACCGATATGTTGCCTGAACGCGAGCGTGATTCCGATTGGCAACGCCAAAACATAGTAGGCGATGATGTTGAACAAGGCACCGAGATGCTGACGGCCTGATTGCCAATTTCCTCAGCTTTCCTGGAAATGCCGATGACGGTGACATACTCACCCTGCCCACGGAGAATGCCACCACATGAATTTGCCAATCCATCCGCAATCTACGCATGCTCAGATGTTGGGTGAATATTGAATGCGTACCGAGGGGCTTACCTGGAAGGATGCTACGAGCGGCATGACTTTACTGACGAGGCGCACGACATCTTCGTCATCGCTGAATAGGTAACCGAATTGCTGGACGCCTTATTTCAGAGCAAATCAAAACTAGGGAAGGATGATCAACGTACGTTTCTGGTGGCCAAGAGGATGACCATAATCGTAAAGCCGACCAATACGCTGACGAGCGCACTTGCGTGGGCCGCGGCGCGGGCGCCGACGGCGGACCTTGCCCCAATGAGGTTTCCTATGCGATTGGAGGCCACGACCCCTTGGGTTCGGATTATTCTCGTTGACTCGACCAACCTTGGTCACGGTGAAGACCTACCAAAGCCAAATGGTATTGTGGCGATGACTTGGAAGAAACCGAGGGGTTAGTCTTCGACTACGACAATTGAGTGCCAGATATTTACTTTGATCTGTAGTCATGATGACGGATTGTCCTGCCAGGGCAAGCTCGCCCAGCCGTCCAGCGGCGAGTGCGACAATCTCAAATGCTGCCCTGTTGAGTCGTTGGTCAGCTGGCAGCCCCTGCGTGAGGTCGACATCTACGTACCATTCCGTGCCGACCATGAGGATGCCCGGGAGCGCCAAAGCGAGAAAACCGCGACAGCCCTTGGCGTTGAGGACGGCACTGGGCTGAAAACCGCCCCAAGTTCCATTTGCCTTGTGCGCGGGTGACAACCATGTGACGATGATCAAGAGGAAGAGGGCCAGCCAGTAGGTGATCGACAACGCTATGGGGCAACCCAACATTCCGAGTGGGGTGTAGTGAACCAGGATCACGTTCAAAGCAAGATTGATCGGCCAGACGATGATCAAGACCAGAGTAGCGGCTCGCATGATGCCTATCAACGACGTTGGAGGGATGACGGCTCGTGTTCAAAAGGGCTCAAGACTTACCCTGGCACTGGAGGTATTTTTTGAGAGATTCAAAAGCGATGAATCCTGGGGCTGCAAAGATGAGTATTCGCATGATATCTTGTACGTCTTTGCAGAGACGGACAGGCTCTCCAATAGCCAAGAGGACGGGTTCAATGAAAAACCACAAGACCGCGACGGGGATGAAGAGGGTCCACAGCAGTACGACGCATCGCTGCAAATGTATGGACAGATCGGTCTTGTGAACGCCGCCCGTGAACGCTTGTGATCCGAGCGTGTCCAACGCGGATCCACCACCGAGAGCGATACACCATCCTGCAGACACAAAACATCATGGGACCCTACGAAGAGGTGAATCATGGGGAGTACTAGCCGGTCACGAATGCAAGCATCATTGAGAATGCGGCGGCGGACAGTTGTTCGGGACCCAGGCGACCGGTGACCACGATGGCGACCGTCTGTACCGAGTTTTGTAGAATGTATGACAGGATGACTTGGGGTTCATCAGTTAGACTGGGCCCCGGTACGGGTGGAAACCGTGGAATGGATATGTCAGGGAGCAAATTTGTTCGTACCGGGAACGGAATCGACGACCAAGGACGCCAGGAGCTTCGGTCCGAAGTGATGGGTCGCTCCTGCCTCTTCGGGAACTGCTGGGATTGGCGGAGAAGCATGATGGCTTTCAACTTGTCGTAGCAAGCGTCGCGCGTCCGGAAGAAGTGGTGAGCTTTCGTCTAGG
>JBBPQT010000173.1:0-25090 GCA_038092715.1 Boletus smithii | reverse complement strand
TGGGAGGTGGATGGGCACCGTGGGACAACGAGCCACTTCAAAGCCACTGCGTTGATCTTTTTGCTGTGCCACAGCATCCGCTGCGGTTGCCCGGCAGTACTTATCGCCAGTACGACCTGAATCGACCACATATGGATATATAACTAAACTATCATAGATATGAACCTATGCGTCCTGATCGAGCCAAGGACGAAACAAAGGCAAGGTTCCATCGGCAAAGAAGAGCATAAAAAATCCATTAATAAATAGTGCGTTCATGAATCGGCTGCCAACCCGAAGTACTACTTAGTACAGCCCCACAAGAATTACTACTTCGGCCATTGAAGCTTGAAGCTTGAAGCCCCGTCCGAATGCCACCCATTTCTGCGGTGGCAATGAATCATTCTGCCATAAATTCGGAGGAATCTGCCTCCAGCTCGAACCGGTCAATGCCTCTCTGGGCCTGTCGGACGGAGGTTGAGCTTGCGCATGGAGTTTTGGTGAGTACCATAATCGCTGCGATGAGTCTAGTGGGTCGACGGTGGTGGCCACATACTGAACGGTTGCGATTGATCAAATTCAGAGTTGCGCCTAATTCGAGGAGATTGGCCATGCAGGAGCTCAGTGGAAACTCATCACACCTTGAATGAGCACACTCACTAAGGATAGACATGAAGTGGTACAGAACTGACGGCTGACTCCGGAGAGCAAGGGCAAAAGGTAACGGAAGCTGGCTGTGGAAACGAAGAAACCCTGGTAGCGCACGTTTACTTGAAACTGCATTAAGGCGAACACGAGCCGACTTGTCGTGATGCGCCGCCAGAATCTTGATTCTTGACCACACCACACCCACTCGTCGTAGCCTTCATCGTCTTTTTCTCCAAGTTCCCAATCATGTCGCTCAATCGCCGACTCGGAGTCAGACTTGACACCGAACATAGGTGGACGATGATGCGACCGGGAAGGATCTTGAACTCGGGTTTCTCGGGTGTGCGTTCGTTTTTCCATTTCTTCGTGCCAACAGGAACTGGAAGACCAAAGATACGGTCAGAGGGAGAGAGGCCATGCAACGAGGCCGATCCATTTGTCCTCCGTGTCGTCTGACCCGGGCACTTACCCGTACCCGCAACAGGATACCGATGGGCCACGATGACCCTGACATCACATGCGCCCCAAAAACTTTGGCCAATCACGGTCGCTCGATCGCCACAATCGGAATCAATAATGACATCGGACTTTTGGTTGGACATGTCACATGACCAGGGGGGAGGATCCTGTTGGACTGCGGACATCATCGCGAATATCCCTCACTGACCGCGTCACCCACCTTTTCTTTTCTTTCCGGGACCCCTCATGTCCACCTTCCACCCTTTTAGTTTGGAACACACGCGCTTGCCTTGTGACTATGGTACAGAGATCCTCTGACGCGTGGAGTAATATGCACAGATGAAGATGAGACGTGGTACGCGCGTATGTGAACTCACTTCGATAGCAGGTATGAGACGACGATTGAGTAGGTGATATACAAGCTGTGTAGACGACTGTTACAAGGGGCGGACCAAGTCAAGAGGGAGGGGCTGTACCGGTTGCTCCACGGAGAATGTGTCGTCGTGAAATACTCGGTGTTCGCTACTGCTTGACGGACGCGACGAAAGGGGTGCGTGGGACCACCCTCGACGATGCAGAATATTTCCTGCGGAGAGGGATGAGGACGATGGTACGGATGAGGAGGAGAGACGAACGTCGCAACGGGGGCTGTCGGACATGATAGCTGTGAGTATGCTACCATGAAAGGCATGGGGGATGGCATGCATATTCAGGAGCTGAGAGAAAATCCTTTCCCTCCCTGTTCTCCTTGTCTGGGAGGGGAGCCTTCTTGATGCCACCGGACACTGCGACTGTACCCTTGCGGTTTGCAACACTTTGATCCTCTTGCGTCACGTGCTGTCGTCGCTCTCGAAGCGCATACATCCCTGCGAGAATTTAGACAACAACGCGCAACGAGTACGCCTTCACTCACCCGCTTCCGTGCAGATGCCCCGCACCTCCGCACCTGAACACTGGCCCATCTTTTCAGCCAGCGCTTTCAGATCAATCCCCCGTTGAAGCGACATCTTGCGTGAGTGAATGCGCAGAATACTCACGCGCGCCTCCGGTCCGGGGGGCGGAAACTCAATCTTCCGGTCAATCCGTCCCGGTCGCAGCAACGCCGAGTCCAAAATGTCTGTCGTACATGTCAGACCAGCGAGCACGTCAATCACACCAGCTCACCTATCCGGTTCGTCGCCATGATCACCTTGATGTTCTTCGTCGCCTCGAACCCGTCCAGTTGGTTCAGCAACTCCAACATCGTCCGCTGCACCTCAGAATCTCCACCGCCAGATCCACTCTCCCCCCTCGAACTCCCGAACCATCCGACTTCCCTCTCCAATATACTTTTGCACCAGCTCGGATCCAGACACCCGAATGAACTTGCAGTCCGTGTGATGCATAACCGCACACGCCAGAAGCGTCTTCCCTGTACCCGACGGTCCATACAGGAGCACCCTTTTGGGCTGTACTCATGTATGTTCAAGCAAGCATAACGAGAGACCGCACTTGCGCCTGCGCGAGAGTCGGAACATGTTTAACGGATGATCACGCACATTACAAGAGTGGTATCGTAGCAGTCGTCAGAGATAGGTCACCTTCCATCAACACCTCTCAAAGACCCGGTAAAGATCGGGAAGGTTGGCCACCTGGACGACATCACTTTCTAGCAGCGATCTTGGTGCAACCAAGAACTTGCGCATAGCCTGGAACAAGACGTGCTCGGTTTGCCATGCCGCCGCCTTTGCTTGTGATTGAGCACCATCAGATGGTACGAAATGGGACGGCGATGGAGAATAAAAGCATGCGATCTCGCGCATCAGTGTGGAAAAGCACTCTTTCTCTGATTGCCATTGCACCTACCGAATCCTTCATATCAGCTGTCGGGATCACTCATGACAGAAGACGCCTCACCTGTGGCCCGAGGCGCATGAGGAACACGGGCAGCTTATTGAGGTCAGGGGTGTACTCTTTCAAGAGATGTGGTAAACTCTCGATGTCTCCCTCCGGAGTGATATTGATATCAAAGTATTCAGCCAGCATGCTACGACGCGCGAGGAGCGTTTTGGCGATGCGCTGAGGATGGATGGTCAAGCGTGAGACGTTCAGATCGGTTTTCGCGAACCAAAGACACTTACATCTACGATTTCGTTTTTGCTTAGTCCACTTTTCTCTGTACCTGGTTCCGCGTCCACAGCGAGCTTCAAAAGAGTACGAAGCGGGGGAGGAGGGTCCAGCTTCAACCGACGGTAACTGCCGAATTGCATAAGAGCAAGCTGGTAGAACAGCTCTTCACTACAAACACGCGCGTCAAATCGGGATGGAAAACAATACAGTAAAAGCGACATACGCTAATGCTGCGTGGTTGAGAAGATATAATTTCGTAGCATGTTGGATCAGTGACAAACACCGATAGTCATCCACAATTCCGACGAATGTATGCTTTTTTATGATTTCGGTCAGATCTGTCAAATGGGCTAAGCGTCCGTCTTCCCACTTCAACGGTTGATGCGACAAACCATTGTGAACGCTTTTTTGGACCGACTTCCTGAGCTCCAGGACGGATGTAAGGTCGCAACTGGATTCCGAGATATCACAGAGGCTGACTGCCTTTTTGGATGCGTCATCACCGTCAGAACGTGAAGGATTCAATACTGGGATCATTGATTCGAGAGTACGATCGTGAAGTGATGTGCGGACTTTATGCTGCGAATACGTCTTGGCAGCTAAAGGACGGTAAGCAACAACAAGACCAGAAAGATGTCGAGAAAGCATACGATGAGACCCCGAAGCCGGACGCTCTTCCTCGTCTTCCTCTTCCACTCTCGTTTCCCGCTTGCCATTCGTTTCATTCGAGCGGCCAGGAAGTAATGTCTAGAGACTGTCAAAGAAACGAATAGCGCGACACAATCACGCATACCTGATATTCAAAGGTTCTGGAATGACTTTGGCTGACCACCTGCTGGATAGCATCTGATATCCGTTCCGTTATGATTTCCTCGTTCAAAAAGATAACTTCTCGTTTCGTAGGGTGTACGTTGACATCCACAGAACGGGGATCTATCTCAATGCTGATGTTTTTAGTGCATAGTCTTGTCGTGGGTGGTTGATCGTACCTGAGGTATACGAACGGGAATGCACCTTTGGCCAGTACCCCGCTGTATACACTTTCGATTGCTCGCTTGATGCTGGACGATTCGACGAGACGGTCTGTAGCGTCATAAGCAATCAAACTCCCCGACGTTCACCCCGCACCAAAATTGACTCACGATTGATAAAAAGTAAGAACACAGTCTTCTTAGCTTGATAATTCGGACTCGTGCAATATGCCTCAGCGGACCACTTTTCAGTGTCATCAACGTCACCGGATCCAGTAGACCGTGATGCCCGGCCAGTGGGGGATGAAGAGACGTCAATGTGCAAAAGTTCTTTCCCTATGGTGTGGCCATATAGTGAACGGATTACTTGGTCCGTGGATGTGGGCGATGTGGAGAGTTCTGGAGTCACAGATCCGGCCTGACCGCTGTGATTAGCTAGCAAGCAAATACGCTATTTGACTTGACACACCTTTTTGCAAAGGAATGCTACGTTTGGGTTATGGACCGCATATTTGGTCACGACATCGAGGATTCTTGCATACTCTTCGGAGGAGCTGCGCAAGGCGGACAAGCGAGTGGGCATATTGTAAAACATGTCCTCAATCTGATTCGTTGAGGACTGATTGCACAATGACCAGTCAAGGAATGAACATACGACGATGGTAGTCCCATCATTTCCAGCGCAAGGTTTGGGATCTGGCGTCTGACCTGCTTTTTGGGGGACCAGCACGCCTTCGGAGTAGCATGCTCTACGTGAGAAGGTTGACTTGATGTCTGAGGACGTCGTTGAAGTACTTACTTCCAAGCGCAGGGATCAGTCTTGGTTTTTGTTACGACGGACATGTGGGCCACGTGAGATATGGACGCCAAAGCTTCACCGCGAAAACCATAGGTGGTTAGTCGAGACAAGTCAGAGAAAGATTTGATTTTCGATGTCGTGAACCGCTCAGCTAGGATGGATAGATCAGATTTCTGTAAAGGGAGTGAGCTAGGCGGACGGAAATCACAGCAAGAGACGAGCGCACGCACGCGTATGCCATAACCATTGTCCTGAATCTGAAGCAGTTTCATTCCACCATCTTTGACGGTAATGCGAATCGATGTAGCACCGGCATCCAGGCAGTTCTCAAGCAATTCCTTCAATGCAGAAGCAGGTCTGTGTATAATCTTCCTAATGAGTGAGCTGAACCAATTTTGGTGAAATCAATGCAGAGACACACCTCTCCTGCGGCTATGCGATTTATGAGTGACTCGTGAAGCCTTTGTATGGGAGAAGGACCGGGTGGAGGTTGTGAATCGTCGTGGGCCTGTTTACTCATACGAGGATGTGCAATGTCCTGGCTGTCTGCAAGAGAACTATTGCAAAGACGCGTAGGAGTCGAACGCGACTATTAGTCATCACGTGCAACTTCAATCATCACGTGCGACATCGCAACTCGTCGCAAGTCCATCTCGATGCTACCAGCAGACAAGTACCGGGGAGCAGTCGTGGAGGTGTGCACAGTCCCAGCGACAATTTCTCACACTGAAGCCATCAGGATCTCCAACTACCTCCAGCGTTCTCACTCCCAGCCGACGAATCCATCTCGCATGCAGTCGAGCTTGCATACGAGCGCGATTTCTCTCACATACCGTGATTACGCCTCATTCTCCACATGTCGATTGACTTACCCTCTTTTCGTAGGGTGCTCGACGAGAATAAACGTCCACTTGGTTATGTCGATGCTGCCGCACTGAAAGCTGAATGGCAGGCAGGACACGCAAGTCCAGTACGTTCTTCCTTCGATCGCCTCTTCATCCTATCCTGTATCCGACGCTCTGCCGACTTTCCTCCCCCTCTAGAATGATTCCGTGAAGGAATACATGTCCAGGTTCATACGCAATGAATCGCATCCATACACTATCATCACACCTGACACCCCCCTGGCCGAATTGGCCGAGTTCCTGCGTAACAACATCTTTGCGATAGGTGAGCCATCTCTGATATTCTCAACTGCATACTCGACTGACGACAATCCAGTGACGGATTTCAACAGAAAGTTCGTACTCGCCGTTGCGACGTCACAGGACTTGGAGGTGGGTCTACTACGGAACCGTTGTAGGAACGCTATCTCACCTCTTTCTCACAGAATTTCGTCTCTCGCCGGGGTATATGATACTCGGGTAACATCTTTCACCATCATGTTACATCTTGTATTTCGATCCGTGATCCCACATGCGACTATTTATCATCCACGCTTCATCCAAATAGCTGGACGGGTGCACCTACATGGAATTCCCATCTTGTCGCGTGTGCAGTGTACTCCAAGTAAGTAGTGCCTTCCGCGAGGAACACGTAGATCCTGTCGCGTTCAGCAAGTCTCAGCCGCACAGGTGACCAGAAGGTTTGTCACCACATCACATGGATACATCGCCCGTTCTTTGGCCGCGCCTGAATCAAACATTGCTTCCGAGTCTGGCCCATCCCCATTCACACGCGCATTCTCCCATGCTCGTATCTGATGTCGATCCGGAATCTCACCACGCACTCGCCTTTCTTTTCTCCGTTTGGAGCGTCCTGGCATGTTTCAGGCTCCTCGCACGGAGCGCGAGAGCGTGCAACAAACACTGTTCTAAAGGGTTTAGGCTCGGGCCGAAATGTTATGCTCTCAGCATGTGTACGGGAGTTGAGCCTTTGTCAGTTTAGCACGTTAAGTACACGGCGCATCGCCCGTCACGAGTCGCTCACATGGCAGCCAGGCCAAGAGCTGCATCAACAAGGAATCACAACCCCATATGCGATCGATAACTCACGCAGTGTATTCGTGTAGAGGTGGAAAGGCACCCTAAATGCATCGTCGATCGGGCCATCTGGTACTTGCCCTTGTCCCAAAAAATAAGCGACCCGACGTTTACCGGCACTTACATGTATCTAGCATTAGCCACGAAAGCAATAAGCGAGCCAATCTGGAGGAACGTCGCGGTTGAGAGCGAAGACAAACTCGCGTGAGCTCCGCGAGGAGAAGGATGCTCACACCAGCCTCCGTAGTTTTCGGGTAGATGCAAGGATACAACAGAGCGTGCAGGTCGTAGAGGTCCGACACGAAAGCCAGACTCTGAAGCGATAAGACACTCGGGGCAGCAAGTGTTTACCGACATACGCTCATTGGTTTCCCACCAAGGTGCATAGAAGGCTCTGTCCCTATATTCACCGTCTCGCCAGTGAGGAATCAATTTAGCGCCCTTGAAATGTAAGATGAGATCTTGCCAATTCCTGCCACTGAATATGCCATCGGTGCCGATGTAATATGCGTCAAACGAGCACACACTCGCCTATTACAAGAAGCACGATCGATCAATAAACATGGATGCAAACATCAAAGACGAACAACGGACACCCACTATGATTCCCGGAATCATTCGCTCAAACGGCCCGAATTATCGTATACCCTTTCATGACTTTCAACACGCAAAAGACACTGAATGAACTCCCGATCCCTGTTTAAAAACGATCACAAAGACGTACTTGTCCAGATGCGCGTGGCGAAGAAGAGCAGGGCGCTCCATGCATCAGAGTGTCGAATTGGCAGAGGGTTCCGCAATCGAAGGCTGAGCGCTGAGCGCTGACATGCCACACGTGACGATCGCCGTCAGAGTGGTAGTCTCGACAACTGCATTCCCTCTGCGTCTACGGTCAACAAAAGAAAGTCATGCTCCAACCTTGATCGGGACTCACATTGGAATAGAACGAGAGGTAGAATAATTGCCAAAGTCGACAATCTAACGAGCGATGCCGTCGGCTGTCGCCCGAGATACCAAAGCCAGGTGGATCATTGTCAATGAAAGCAATCACAAAGTCGTGGGACACGGTGGTAATCATCAGCGGCGGTCCAGGATGTCAGCTATTGCATTCGCCCAGTAGGGACTCACAGCATGAACGCGACCTACAGACCAAACAACCGTCGAGACTGTCGACGACGAGACACATGATTATCCAGGAAGCCACTCACCGCGACTTGAATGCTGACGGGGGTCCCGACTAAGTGTGCAGCTACAAGACTGTAAATGACACATGTGAACCATTCACGAGAAGGTATTTGCATCCGGCGTTGACCGAAGGGCTCACAAGGTAGAACCCATAGTATGACCGTGTTAGCAGCCGTGGCAACGCCGGAGACGGTCTGAATAAATAATTTGCCAGCGGGCGACATGATGGGAGAGGACCCACGGAAGAGTCTCACGACTCCACCAACCACTTGGCACTAGCTACTCACAGCAACCTGAGAATGGAGTTCAAACTCTGTGGCCTGAGGCGGCACTCTCACACACAGCAAGACCCACTTTGGCCAATCTTCCAGTAAAGTCGACCTGCGACACAAGTCCATAAAGTCATTTTACACGTCCATGCAGCACGGCACCTGAGGCAATGCTTCACGAAACGGTAGTACCGGTACCCGACTCAGTAACCTCCATTAGCCAAAAACGCCTCGAAACAAGTTTAGAGATCTGACGCACAGGAGGGAGCGTCTTGAACGAGACATGAATCGGAAACTGCAATCGTGAACAAAATAATAATTTTCGCGTTCGTATTTGTTCCCATCCTCGGGCAAGTGATGAATCCAGGAACAATAGTGAATGTGAGAAGTAGCTGTCTCACCTCAGTTTAGGAATTTGCAAATCAAAAGTCTACTCGCAGTCGAGTCGTCATGAAACAGACGGGAACTAAACCCGTCAGTTCCTGTGTAGGCTACGTTCCAGAACACAATTGCTGGAAACTTCTATGATAGTCACATACTTGGCTCATGTTAGTGAAATCTCTAATACCAAATGTTTACATACAAGGGCCAGCAGCAAACCAATCCAAAACGAAGTCTTAGGGACACTCACCTTATCAGCTTTCAAAGGATGCACCACAACACCAGATCAATGCTGTAAGGATGCACAAAAAATACTCGAGGTTGAATTACGTTCATTGACCTTCGTGCCTTACACCGGTGGCCAACCTGGACGAATACAAATCAAAGGCGTAGAAATTACGAGAGCAACAGAACACGCATAGCAATACAAGGCATCACGAATAGGCTGTATACAATCCATACTGCGTTGGAACACGTCAAGACTTTCTTGGTCGTCCCGCACTCTTCTTTACTTGTTTGCTTATCTTTTCCTGTTCGACCGATCAATACCGTGGTCCATCACGTCGCATGTGACTCACCTGCGCCTTCGCTCTTGCTTTTCTGCCAAATTTCTTCTCCCGTTCTGATGGTTCCCCGCCATCTTCTTCCTTGTTGCTATCCTGACCGGTTTCGCTCGCCACAGAACTAGACCGCCTCGGGGACGTCGCTTTCTCTGATTGATCATGAATCGACTCATCGGATGAAACTTCTTCTTTTGACTCGGACTGATCACTGTTCCACCGCGCCGACTTCCGCGTCTTGGCACGTCTGTTAAGAAATTGATGTCACTAAGAAGCTCCACTCCACGTCGCACATGAAACTCACTTTGGCGCGCCGTTTGCTCGAGCGCGAGAAGCCTTGCGCTTGGTAGGCGGTGACTTGCCATCCCTTGCCTCCCTCGGTTCCCGTTTCTTCTCCTACAGCACAAGGCGTCCACGGATCACAGATCTGAGTGTGAAATTTGATTTTCTACATACCTTGGTGGCTGCGGCTGGCTTGTGCCCCTTAATCTCCTTTAACCAAGTGGTGGTTTCCTCGGACAGATATTGTGTTTTGACCACCTGTAACGTGTTTCAGTAAGAGCCCTCCGCGTACTTCGTCGGGTCATATCACTCACCTTGGCGACAGCTTCTGGGTTTGGCAGCGGACGCAGAATGTCCGAGGGTAGTTTGATTTTACCGGGGTAACTCTGGAGGGTCCACGACCGTGATTGCGCGCGGGCCTTGATCAGCTCTTGGGCGAGCTCTGCTATCGTATAGAGATTCTAGATCAAGTCATGTGCATGTGCAACAAAAGATCAACAAAATATTAAAAGTCATGCGAAAATCTTCGAACCTCGCTATATGTATGCGATTCAGAATCACGCACGGTCTTGGCTTTCATTGCGAGGTGGTAGAGGAGCCCAACGTTGTCAGTACTCGCGATCAAATCAAGGTAGAATTCAATATATCTAAGAGGCGAAATGAGCGGGTAAACCCAGACAGGAAAAGGAACGAAGCCTACTTTGCCATTTCTTGCATGTTTTCGTGTGCGGTTGAAAAATCGGGATGATGCGCAAGGAGATGAAGAAGACGGATGAAGATTATTTCTAGTTGATCAACGCGTGCAGCGGGTAGAATAGATCTTGAGATAAACGAAATATAAGCTATGGCCTGGAAAGGGCTTCAATCTTCAGCACAAAATTTCGCGGACTAGGGCTTACTCTGTCTCGGACATCGGCCTCAGGATCGTGGATCGTAAGGAAGGGTATCGTGTTAAAGCGTGGCAGGAGTTTACGTGCGGTTAACAGAGACACGAGTTTTGTTAAAAAGGTTATTCGGACGTGATAACATGGGTCCTTGAGCAAATGCACATCACCCTCAGCGAGCACATCAGTTTGAAGAGACCCCTTACCTGAGCTGTGATAGCCAGCCATATAAAGGTGCTATTTATTACGTTTGCAAACGCTTCGACGGTAGAAAGATGTAAAAGGGACACAGCGGCTTGTAGTCGCATGTGTGACTTCACCGGCGGACTATGAGTGATGATCAATCTCATGTGCAGAGTGATATGTCCACTCGAAACTAACCTGTCTGGTGCATCTGCCGAAAATGATCCAGAATGCTCAAGCAATGTTGAAAACATTTTAAGTGCGGGCGTAGCAAGCTCTACTGCGGTTTCTGCAGACGCATTGGCAAGACACCGATTCCGACAAACTTTCAATGCAAGGATCCTGGCTTTCTGTATTGGTGCCAGATCATCATCATCTACCCAGTCGTCATCGATATCCATTTCCTCCTTGATTACGAACAAGTCAGGTTTCAATGTGGAGAGAGAATCAAGGTGCAGCATCCTCACTGGATCTTTCGACCGTCGACCCATGAGCAATTTCTTGATCATGAATGACATAATAGTATCACTCCTATGTTCAAATGCGTCGGGCTTGAAGCGCGCCATCTGTGCCAGAACCGTTGTATGGCCAATAAGTTCCTCTGGTGTAGCTTCCGAAAGCTTCTCCGAAATGGACTTCCAAGCAATGAACAAATCGTAAAATCGAACGCTGACGAAGAAAACGTACTTCAATGATTTCCACACAAGCATCTTCATGACCCTTCAAAGAAGCCAGTAAGCGTGCCGCAAACTTGGCAATTTTCGGGTTTTCTCCAAGTGCAAATCGCGTTATGCGTTCTATTGTTCGTCTTGCGCGTTGAACAATCATGATGACCATGTCAACGAACTGGCAGCAGATGGGGTAAAGAAACGTACTTGTCCAATGCCGCATGGGATTCATCAGCTTTCGCCAGCGTTGCGAGTGCATGCGTGCCAACCTCCACCAGTATCACGTTCTTCTCATCGGCAATTGCCTTTGTGAGTTCACTGACATGGGCTTTGTAAAGGATCGGACAATGTTTTGATATAAAAGTTAAAAGTTGTTGGGCATGCTTCGACGACGGAGCTGACTTCTGAATTCTCTTGATCAGGGTCGGAATGGACGACTGGTTGACGATGCGGAGCGTCGCGCGACGGAGAAAGACGGACATCGTCGAGAGGGTGGACTCCAGTGATTGCTCTACGCGCCGTAGGAACTCGTTTGACGCCTTCACGATGCTCTTCAGATCGGACTGGGGATCCACACACGTCTTGAGTAACTTGTAAAGCCTATTCTCGTTTGCCTTGGCAAAGTTGTGCAGGTCCTCAGCTGCTTTCTGCGGATCGGGGAATTGACCTAGTACAGAGGGTTAAGGAATAGGATATAATCCTGAGAATCACGTACGAGACAAGAGCTTGACCACGTTATTTAGACGCTGTATGATTAATTCCTCGTTTTCGTCAATTACACCACCCTGACAGGCTCCAATAAGGAAAACTTCAACAAACATCCACAGAGGGCTTACGTTGTTCTGTATGCATGCTTGCAGATAATGTTCATACATGGTCGGGCGACTATGCACGATGTCGATCTTGGTTGCACACAATAGGAAAATCAACCAACGCACTTTGCTTTAATCCCGGTCATGGTTAGAATTGTGTTGACGCCGATGTTATCTAGATGCTGCATGATATTGAGCAGGTGATCTGTCCACACTACCTCGTCAACCTCGACATTTTTCGACGTGGAGGCGGAAGTAGTGGAAGAAGAAGGTAGCGGGAGAACATATTCAGCAATGACTTGCTCGGCAGCAGCCTTAGCTTCAGACGTCATGTTGGAGATGTGCAAGATTTCATTGGGAATCCACGCGAAATGTCTGACCACGGACGAGTCACCATTCTCGCTGGATATAATGCATTAGACGGTAACATTCTTTCGGGAAAGGGACATACATCTCCGGATATGCAAGGCTATACAACTTGCCGAGCGCATTCATTGCTTCTACACGGACGGCATGCTTCTTGTCCATTCCACGACCAGCAACTGCCCGAAGTTGTACTTCCGAGACATAGTGGAGCGCAGTTTCGTAATCGAGCTGAGAATATACTTTGCACACCGCGGCGCGAACTTTCTCGTCGGGATCGAGAAGTTTGAGCTGAAGCATTTCTATTCAAGAGCACGTCAAGGCCGTCGTCCACAGGTCCTGAGATAGGAGCTTGCCTTCGACAGTCTCTCTGTGTTCAGGCAGGTTCAAGAGTAACCCTTTAGCGCTTTCGACAAGTTTCAACCGCACGGCCGCTGCCTTGTCGTTTTTGCGCATCAACCACACGTTCCATGTCGTTGGATACTTTCTGATGAGATCAGAGCCACCCTTTTCCGCAAACATCTCTCCTAGTGCTTGGGTTACGATTAACCTCACTTGAACTTGGTCCACACGGAGTTCTTCCTCGAGCTGTGGTATGACGCTGTGCAGCAGAGAGGGACACGACTTGCTAAGTTGCTTGACGAGATCGTGTGCAGTGCGTATTTCATCAAAGTCACTCTCCGAGTCAAGGTTGCGCGAATTAGTAACGATGATGTCGGTAAAGTATTGGCAGACGTGACGCTGCAACTTGTCCGATGTCGCGTTGCAAATCTGCACTGCGAGCCTGTAGGCGGGCTGATCCAGACGCTGAAGGAGTACAATGAACGAGAAAACATGGTCAACGCGCTTCACGACTCACCGAATTCTTGTCCAAGAACTGTGCCATAATGGTATCCAAGACGTCGCTTGGGAGTGACTGGCACTCGTCAATGAGCGCGACGAGGATGTCGGCAATAAATAACTCTATCTTTTTCGCAAGATCGCGTCGTACAAGCCCGAAAAAGTCGCGAAAGATTTCGGTCATGAGTTCGTCGGCGTGTGGAAGATCGCACACGAGCACCACGCTCTTGACGGTTGAGAGGGACTCGAGGAGGTGGAAGTACTCGTTATAATACGGCGCATCGGTACCTTTCAGCCCGGCGGAAAGTTGCCTAAAGAAGAACTGAAAGATGTCCTTGAGTTCATTTTGAGTATAAGGGGCATCCGGTGCGTATAGCCTGAGGATGTCCGCAAGGCAGCACGCAGTGTACGCCTTGACACCTCTGTCCTTGTGAAGGAGGAGGGATGTGCTGATGAGTTGTGAGCGCACGGACGAGAGCGAGTTCACGTCGATGAGCTCCTGGTCGAGCTCTGCGAGCTCGGTATGGAGGGCTTTGAGTTTCTTGAGAAGCGTGTCGGTGGAGAGGGATTTGCCGACAATCTTCTCGTTGAAAGTGAGCTTTTTGGAGGGCGTAGCGGTGGTACGCGTTTGTGCCACCATCGTCGTGGACGTCGACAGAGACGGCGAGCGGGACGTGATCGGCGCTGGGAGTGTCGCTTGGCGGTCAACGCGTCAGGCGCGTCCAGTAGACAAAGACCCTGAGCCGGTCGGAGATGGAATATGTTCAAAGCCCGACTGTCTGCCGAGTTGTGCCGATTTGCGGTTTCAGTAATCACAGTCCGTAGCGTAGCAGCTGTCGTTGAGATTATTCTCAAACAACTCGACACCAACGTCATTCTCGCTGAGCATTTGGAGTCGGGAGGGTCCTTGAGCTGCTCAACACGCCTCTTGGAGAATTAAAACTCCGTTCCGCCGGGTTTGGGGTAGATCATATTGGTTTAGCGCACGATCCTCTTACTACGTTCCACGACAGGAACATACCCTCGTCCAGCTCCATCATGTCCTCCCAAACGCTGGCACAAAAGGAGCGCAAACTCTTTTCAGAGCTCTTGCAGGCGTACGAACAAAAACAGCTCTCGAAAGGACGCAAAATCGCTGACCAGATTCTCAAGAAATATCCGCAACATGGAGGCAAGTTCATTCATCATTACTTTGCTGTGTCTTTTGTCCAACTTGCCATAGAAACCATGTGCATGAAGGGCCTCGTAATGGTTCACCTCGGCGAGCGCGAAGCAGGAATAGCTTTAATCAAGGATGGCATGCGCAAAGACCTCCAATCGCATATATGTTGGCACGTTTGGGCCCTCGTACAAAAGGGAGAACGCAATTACGAAGAAGCCCTCAAATCCTACACGATGGCGCTCAAGATCGACAAGGTGGATAAACACACGCGGCCTCGCTGCTCATCACATTGACGCCGAACATTATAGGACAACTTCAACATCATTCGAGAATCATCTATTCTCCAAACGCATACCCGCCAATACGACGCGCTCGTCGAATCGCGCCTCCACATGCTTCGTTTGCGTCCCTACTCACGCGTCCACTGGATCGGTGTCGCGCTTGCGTACAACCTCGCTGGTAATGTAGCAGAAGCAGGACGCTACTTGGATCATATAGACGGTTTCTTGCGGGTATGCTGTGATCATCATCGTGTCACTGTCCCATTCATTCTGCATCCAGAACGTTCCTGTCCGTGATCCCGATTACGGAGAACTGGTTTTCTACCATATCCATGTGCTGGAAGAGTTGGGGGAATGGCAGGAAGCCCTGGCCCTGTTGGATAAGAAGGCAAAGGATGGACTGCTGGTTGATCGTCCAGCAATTACGGAGGGCAGAGGTGAGCCATGATTGATTTACTAATCATCAATTTGTTAATCCTGCCTACAAGCACGTCTTTTCGGAAAATTGAAGACGACACCTGACGCAGATTGCACACAAAAGGAGGAATGGGCAGAGGCAGCCGAACGATCGTGGAGAGAACTGATTGACCAAAATCCCGACAGTCAAGACTATTACAAAGCGTTCCTTGCCAACGCTGGCATCGATCTTGGTAATGCGCGTAATGTTGACCTTTCTCGATGCAATCTTACGCCATGAAAGACAGCCTGACTGACGAGTCGCGAGCAAAGGCCCTTGGCATTCTCGAGGAGTTCTCGTCCAAACACCCAAAGACGAATACACATCAACGACTAGCCCTGACTATCGCACAAGGTAAGCCAGGATGATATCGCAAACTAATATCTTTCAACCCGTTTCCAGGCGAAAAGTTCAAGGAATTGGTGACGCCCTACCTCGAGGGTGCACTTCAGAAAGGGATACCCTCCCTCTTTAGCGACGTCAAGAATCTGTACACCGATCCGTTCAAGCTCCAGACGATTCAAGAGATCATTGAAGATATCCGTTCAAGAGTCTCACCTAAAGATCAGACGCCCCCGCCAACATCTCCGGATCCCACAGACTATCTCTGGACGCTCTACTTCCTTGCACAACACTACTCGTCCCTGGGACAACATGAAAAGTCGCTCGATATTCTCCACATTGCAATGGAGCATACACCGACACTGCCTGAGCTCTATATGACCAAGGCACGAGTGCTGAAGCGTGCCGGAGATCCATACGGGGCTGTACGGGCCATGGACGACGCTCGGAAACTCGACGGGCAAGATCGGTACGTGAACACCAAGTCGGGTAAATACCGTCTGCGCGCAAGCATGATCATCGAAGCAGACGAGGTCTTGGGGCTGTTCACCAAGGTTGATTTTTCTTTTTGGCGCGTACGTCACACCGCTGACTGTCTCTTCAGAAAGGCATACCCCCTGGCGCGGACTTGTTAGAGATGCAAGCGTTGCATTATCTCACGGAAGTGGGTGACGCACAGAGACGGTTGGGGAAATGCCACCATGCGCTCAAGACGTACTACTCTATCCAAAAGGTATAGGCTTCGCTGTCCGATACGCATCGCCCGTGCTGGAACTTGGCCTTTAGATGTTCCAAAGTTTCCGTGAGGAGCAATACGACTTCCACCTGTATTCGCTTCGCAAGAGCATGCTTGGTTCTTACATTGCGTGCGTCGATGCCCATCCCACCCAGGAAAAGTTGAGAGTAACGGATCTCACTTTTTTACAGAATGCTAGGATGGGAAGACGATCTCCACTCTCACCCTGCGTATATCCACATTGCGGTGTGGAGCGCTAGAGTAACGTCTCTCTTTTACGCAAGTATCCTACACTAACGGGTCTGTCGCCAGATATGGATTCAGCTCTACGACGATCCTTCAATAACCAAATTCCTACATCCGCCGGGTAAGGCTTCCAATCCGTCGTCCTACGTCTTCTTCCTCACCGATCTTGCTTGGCAGAACCTTCGGGCGAAGTGTCCAAGAAAGCGCTCAACAAGGCAAAGAAGGCGGCGCGTAAAGCCACTGCCGAACCGTCGCAGGATTATGAGGAGGCGAGCACACAAAAGGGTGAATTTAGGCATCGTTCTATCCATTTCCATGCATACCATATCATCTTCCGGTTAGTAGTGCGGACGAAACAAACCGAAGACAAGGGACTCGAACCACCCCAGGTCAAGGATGACGATCCAGAAGGGCTGAAACTCGTCACGGCGGATGATCCGTTAGAGCGGGCGAGCAAGTTTCTTGGGTCGCTGGGAACGTTTGGCAAGGATAATGTGAATGTGAACGCGACCTCGTTTGACGTGGCGATACGGCAGAGTGCGTATACTGAATCGGTCTTGCTGACGAGACGGGAATTTACCTTGTGTGTAGAGAAATACTTGAAAGCCGCGCAAGCGCTCCGCCGTGCACACGCGCGCGACCCACACCATCCTGAAGTGCATGTCCGCATCGTACAATTGGCAAGAAAAGGTGAGAGCATTCACACTGGCATGTTTACCGATGCGATTCGTTTGCAGTGGCTTCCGCGAGCGATATCCCCGAGACGGTCAAGTCTGTCCTCGATGACTCTGTGGCTGGGTTGAAGCCCGCTGAAGTCTCGTTGGACGCGTTCAACTCACAATATCTACAATCGCATTCGTCATCTGCCCCCGCCGTCCTCGCCTCTGCCAAGGTGTCGCACATGTTGAACGCACCGAGGGAAGAGGTTGAGGATCTGCTGTTTACCGCGCTGGTAGACGGCGTCCAACTCCAACTCGAAGTTCGTCCTCGTTTCATCCTCTCAGATATGGGATCGCTCATCTCACGCGAACAGGACGGACTCGAGATCCTCGCGTATCTCCAACAGATCCAATCACCGCGTGCAGACGAGTTCCGTATAGCATGCGATGGCAAGTTTGGGCTGAGTAAGGTGTTCAAGACTACGGAGGAGCAGGCGGCGTTGAGACGACAGTGCGTGGACCCGAGGGACGAGAACGAGGTGGAGACGGTGTTTTGAAGAGGTGGAAAAATGTGTAGCCGTTGTTGGATCTATCCGTAGGAGATTGAGAATATACTCGAACTCAGGGCAGGTTCTGCTTGGAGCGTGGGAACATATTAGGAGAATGCCGAAGGCTGATGGTTGGAAGTGGAGGTGGTATCGAGCAAAGTCACGTCCGACACCCTCAAGACACACCGGGATTCTGCAACATGGTAAGCCCAATCTCTGACATGGTTTCCGTGCTGGGGACCCATCCAATACGAGGGAAACGACGATCGGACGCGGTGGATGGCAGGAGGGGTAGGATGGATGTGTGTCCCCGCACGACGACGACCCGTCTCGTCCCCAATCCGCATCGCTCACCCCCGCATCTCGACAGACCAAGAAAAGAAGAAACGGCGGCCGCAACAAAAAAGGGCGTGGCCACGTCGGATTCGTCCGCTGCTCCAACTGCTCGCGGTGCGTCGCCAAAGACAAGGCAATCAAGCGCTTCACCGTGCGGAACATGGTCGAGAGCGCGGCCGTGCGTGATATCAGCGAGGCGAGCGTGTATCCTGGTGCGTTCTTCTTTCGTTGGAGAGGTCATATTGATCCATCCTCGTCTGGCGGTAGAATATGTGATTCCGAAATTGTACATCAAGATTGCCTATTGCGTGTCGTGCGCAATTCACTCGCACGGTGAGACACACGAGACATTTTGCATGTGATATCGCTGACCATACCTGCAACGCAGTCGTCCGTGTACGATCACGTGAGGGCCGTCGCAACCGTGCACCACCCCCTCGCATCCGGTGGAAAGACGGGAAAAAGGTGAACCCGGCGGTAGCAGCGGCGGAGGACGCGAAAGCAGCGGCTGCAGGCAAAGCATGAAACGATTTCCTCTCACTCTCACTCTCCGCGGGCAGATAGATAAAACACGTGTTTTGTCACCTCGCTTTGCTTGTGTAACAGGACATGTCCGCGTGATTTCCGTCGGTGCGAGATGCGAGATGAGGTCGGGCCTGGATGGGCAGGAGTCCCTATGGCGGTGAAACGAGGCATCAAGTTGAGTTTGCCTCTACTGTGCTCCTGGGTGGATACCGCGACTGGGCAGGAGACGCTCAAAGCGCCATTGGTGGACCTGAATCACATGACGATGCCACTGCCTTTCCCGACGACACAGCAAGGTACGATACTAGACAGGCAGAGCCATCCCGAGAAGCAGCGGTCAACGTACTAGTACTGTGCTCGCACAGCTCTCTTGAAGGGTCAGCGGTGTAAGCGACGTTATCAGCGAGACTAACCCATCAAAGTGCGACCGCGATAAATATTTTTTGATCAAACTGTATACGTCAACAAGCCGGATCTGATGGGGGGCGCGCATTATAATAGAAGGGGTAATCTCCGAGTGTTCTGTAGTCGTTGGACTGCGCAGTGATTAATGAAGACGGTCGTCACGGCGGGGAAGAGAGAGCCTGGAGGGGGGATTGAATGCCGATATGAGATCTGGATCGTGAGGAGAGGTGGCTTGATTGTGACCGGGAAAAGCGGAGCAGATGTGCGCCGTGTCGGACGGAATGTCTCCGAATAGGAGTGATTCTCGCGGCGGAGTCCGGGAAATGGCGTGTGAATAAATGATTAGTAATGCAAGATTTGAAGCGTACGCCGACAAGAACGAACGACACTCACACCCCGACACAGATGGAGATTAGTTGGTACAAATACGTGCCCTCTCCCCGACGTCGAACCCAGTCATGTCCTGGCACGCCCTCCCCACCGAACTCCACCTCGCCATCGTGCACATCCTCCCCCAACATGCCGTCCGCGCCCTCTCGCTCACCTCCTCCCCCGCCCGCTCGCTCTGTCTCCCCGCGATCTTCGCCAACGTAACGCTCCCCTCCACCGCGTCACTGCACGCCTTCGCCCGCCATGTCCCGCCCGTGTACGGCGCGTACGTCAGATCCCTCTCCATCTGCACAAGGCAGCCCCTCGGTGCCACAGGGGCTCTCCCCACCACCGACCACATCCTCGCCATCCTCGACTCGTGCTCCCGTCTGCAGGTCCTCTCTCTCTCCCTCGCCTCGTCCATCGACCCCGAAAAGGCCGTCCCTGCCTTTTCCCGTCTCCTCCACGTGCACGCGTTCGAGATGAGCTGTTGGGCCAGAGAAGACGTCGCTCCTGTGTAGGTTCCTGTATCCGATTCCCGTTTCACATCGCTCATCGTGCATGCATAGCTCGGAGCGTCTTGTCGTCGCCCTCGCTGCCTCCCTTCCCTCCCTCTCCCATCTCTCCCTCTCTCGCATCACCCGCTCAGCCATTCACGTCGACCCGTGTGATGTCCCATTCGGCGTCCCTATCGTCACTAATGACTTTGATGTCCCTCCCCATCCCATTTTGGGAAGCGATCTCGCCCTTCCCAATCTATTACGTCTTCCCTCACTCCGCACCCTCGAAATCCGCGACACATGGCTGGGTTGCGACGCAAAAATCGAGATCGACCACCCTGCAGCATCCTCATTGGAGAAACTTGTAATCACCGGGAGCATGTATTCCACCGACATCCAATCCGAGTCCCACGCGTGTACAACGTGGCTCCATGCCTGTTCATCACTTTGTTCATTGGAGCTTGGAACCACTCTCGCTCCACCTCCGCAACCGTTAGCCCCACCCCATGTCTCTCACGTGCACGTCAACGCATCGCGTCTCCCCGTTGACGATCTCCCGTCGACCTTGGACGCCTTGAAATCATGCGGTGTCGAGTCCATCTCGATTGCTTACGAACAAGAACGACACATCGACTTCGAAGACGCTTCTCTGAAGCCCCCTTCCGACGACGAATTTGCACGTGAATGCGCTCTCGACGATCTCCAAGATTGGAGCGCGGCCATTGACGCCTTCTTGCTCAGTCGCTCAAAAGAGGAGTGGAGCGCACTCTCCCATGTGGATGTATCCTTTGTGCAAGGCGTTTGTGCGTCATGGGATTTCTGATACTTTGTATCATTATCTTTTTTTTTTCCTCCTTTGGGTTCAGTTGATGTATACCCCCCGACCGGTGTGCTGTACGATGATAGTGTACGACCCTTGGACGCGATTGCGAATACACTTGCCATATGATTCAGGGGCATGGGAGCCGAGAGTAGTCAATCTGTGATACCAGACCTTGTCAGATCAGCGCCGGCCCAACGACTTGCGCGTCCATCTCAAGATAAAGATGTGCGCGAGAAACGGAACACATTAGTCCATCCTCGGGACCTGTGAGAACGAGGCTGTCATTGTCAAATCGAACCCCGCTGATGTCGGCGTTTGTTGTATGAGATGGTGACCCATCACGATCCACCGACTCGACACAGCTCGAGTGGAGTGGAGTGGAGTGAGTGGAGTATGTACCACGCACCTCGGCCCCATTGAGCATCCGCCGAATTGGTGAGCGGAGCACCGTGTGGTCCCAAAACCTTGTGCGTTTGATTTGTACGTTATTTATATGGATTCTAGGGTTCAAATCCTTTTTGGTCCTCAGTGAATATTTGATGGCCGCTGCTATGCCATGTGCAGTATCTAATCATTTCAAGGCCGGCACTGGCGCTTGTTTGTTCGTAGACAATCACGCATCGTGCGTCGTTCACGTCTGATTACCGCCCCCAATGTAAAAAAAAAACATTCGTGGCGGATCAACGCACTGGGACTTGAAACACCGTGGGATGTCGTTTTGATGAGCAATCTCGAATTCATCAGCCCGCCTGTTTACTTGCCGTGTAATTGTGGCCAGATTCTGGCAAACGTATGGATCCGGGTAGAATAACTCTCGACGTGGGGATACTACTACTCAAACTTTGGTGAGCATGGCCCCTAACTTGCTTTCCTATCACGCGGAACAATATTTATTTCTTAACCCGAGCATGAATTCCCCCCGCTCAACGGTACTAACTATAAGCCCATAGAGCAGTATACCCAACCCACTAGAACCTTTCGTCCCCGACCTGTTTCTATCGACCATCGACCTCCCCAGAAACTTGAACGTGGCTTGCACGATACGGGTATCTCCCTGCTAACGAAATGTCTTGTCTCACTCGCCGTCAATTGCAAGAGCGAGATACACGCAGACCACGAATGAGTACGCTTCGACATTCACACACCCCGCACAACGGTCTCGTGATCACGCGCACGGACCGCTACCGCTGAGTGCTCGCGCGAGAAACAAGAGCGCAAAATCTGGCCTCTTCCCGCGACAGACCACTGGCAGGTCTCTCTCTTCCACGCAACTCGACGCGTGCGGTGGAATCGGAAATGATTTCGAGCGCGTACGTCGGCTTACTCTTCCTTCCTCGCTCAGGCCTCGGCGTATGACCTTGCGACGCTCCTCAGGCTTGAGAGCGTGACCGTCAGTCAACATGGACCGAAGCGCTCAAAGACGCGCGTACTGCAAGCTATTTTGACCCTGGCTGTCCTCGGTGCATGGCGAGAAAAATTCGGGCGGCCCGACGCATAATATTCTTTTCTAGCGCGGCTGACACTGCCCAACCTGATTGGGACTACCTTCGTAGCATGTCACACGAAGCGATGCGTGGCGTTGCGACCATAACTTATTGTGCCAACCCTTATAGATCATACGCTGGAATGCGGTCCGAGTCGGCGCGCATTTATGTAACTTCTAGCGGTGGGGCTTGCAGGCTAGGGCATGCCTCCACGTGAGTCCCTATGCATGCTTGTTGGTTTAGTGCTCACTGATTCTTTACAAATTACCAGTCCATCGTCACCTGTCTGTAAGAGGCGTTGAACACTACCCGGACCGTGACAGAAGAAAAAGGCTGTGACACCGCATAACGTACTAAAAATCGTTGGGTCAGTTTACTGCCATCACATGTGGACAAGTGAGTCATTACTATTACTCTTGATAGACACCTGCCACACACTGACATCTCCGTAGTCGGCGGGAACAACAAGTTTCTTACTCTAGCTATCGTCAGTCGTGCCAATATCTCGGTACGTGCCTCTTGCCTTGCTTTCCTGTAGTTCGGTAAATCCACCACTGAATTAGTACTGAGCCTCGTCCCGCAGTGCTTATATGATTTTGAGGCTCTTGCCAGTGTCACCATAATTTAACTAGTACCGTTCCTCGGGATTATTACGCTACCAGGCTCCGAGTCTGAGTCAACCTTTTTTGTTGTCCGTGTCATGGTAGGCTTGGCTGGCTGCGACGTTGGCATGGGGGCACGCCGCTGGTGCCTGTACCTCCTAAACTCGACGTCCCCAAGGATCTGCGATCAACAGTCCGCATCATTCCTACCGAAGTTGCACCTTCAAGGTTCCGAATGGAGCATGGCCTGATGCCGACGGATGCCCGCAAATAGGTCGCCGATGCAATCGGAAACACATTCAGAATGTAGTATGATTACAAAAGGAACCGACTCGGATCATGGTTGGCCGAAAGACAGTCCAGGTTAGAGCGTCAGCCTCGGACGTGCTGCGGATTATGACCTCTCATGTTTCTAAAATGATTTCCCCATTATCTGAACTCTGATTCCAAAGGTTCGGATCCGTTCCATGTTTACGTCCTGATCAGTGATGTATGGAACCTACATAGCCAACTCGCACATGCCAGGCGCCAGATGAATTTGGGTTCCAAAGTTGGGAATATTCCTCCCCCCCCCAACAGCCACTCAATTTGCCAAACGGTCCGATTTCGTGCCAGATTTTCAAGAAATTATACGCTAACCACTAGAGGTAAGATAATACGCCCAGAGACTGTTACCACATCCAGACAGTATGCGTTCCTGACGAGACAACCTCATACGAGCCATGGTAACACGAACCTCGAGTAAGTATATATATGTCAGTGGCATGATCTGACGCTATCGAATATGGATGCCTGGCAGGTCGTCACAATCGTGTAGGGTGAAATCCAAATCTGACTCGACAGACCCATTTGAAGCTGCCTCCAATGGACTTTTTGGATCCGACCGTGTTGGCATCGACGACAATATTTTATTTTTGTGAGCGACGTGTATGTCCATGGGGCCGCCGTCTGCTCACTTACACTCAGATAATCGATACTAATATATCCTAGTCGACAGACTTTGGTGACTATACTCCGCTTTCACGCAGGCATCGCCCAAGTGGTCAATTTGCCCCAAAAGTGACGCGATTCAAATGCACAATTCACTAGTGTGTCGGTGGTTAGAACATGGAACGATGTGTGTGTGTGTGTGATCACTGCAACGTACTACATGCTTCGAAAGCTACTTTTGAACGTCACTAGAACTATCTTCAAGCGCGCAAATTTTCTTTGCTAGGATCCTACGAGTGAGCAGACGGATGTTCGTACTGCTGGTCTAATCGGATTCGTACAGTTCGTTACCGCTATCGGAGGACTAGGTGCGTTAAGTTCCAGGTCGAGAAAAAAACGTAGCGTCTGAATCATGACCGTATGCACATAGTCATACTAGGTTGATCATGTTCCCTGTTAGCAAAAGTATTATTGTGATACTTCTTGCCAGCCGCTTCTGGGATGATTGGAAACGTTGTGGGTGTTCTCTGGTTCTTCGCTAACCTCAAAGGGGTTAGGGCTACGGCCGGCATAAGTTTGACAACAAGCATTTTGCGGGAGTATCTGACCCGTCGTCACCCTCTGCTCTATTCTCGCGTCGACTTCTGGGCGGGGGCAAAAATGTGAGTTCGCGGTGCGACGTAAAGACTGGTTGACCGATAGCCTAGTGTTGCTCACAGGACCCGAATTCGGATCCGGAAGTTGTTCTTCTTCGTGCTGACTCAGGGTATTCTCGTCACCATCTCGCGGGTTGGTACTCTGGCGCCCTACTATCCCGGCGCCCCTCTTGAGATGTACGCGTAAGAGAACGGACTGAATGCGGAGTGGTGTTGGTAATTGTTTCAATTCAGGCTGCCGTTCCACCTGTGCAAGAGTAGATTGTATACCAACGCATCGCGTATGGCTTGTTATCATTCCGTGCATGTAGAAAGAGCACCGAGTTTGAATTCCGTACCAGTGTAGTTGTCCAAGAAAGTTCACTCAAGGTGAAAAGTAATTTCCCTTTGTACCAAAGTCCTGGCTCGAGAGCTGCCATCGCAAGGTGTCGCCACCCTCAGCCAGCCTATACATCACTCCGTAGAAACTTTCAGCTATCATGAACTCGAAGACACGTCGGTAGTTGAGAGAAATGATGAATTGGGACAGCTGTAGTAGGACAAACGCGCTTGACTCGGGGGAACATGTTGGATCCATGTCAAGGTATGAAGACGTAAATTGGCTGCAAGACGTGAAGGATACCCTTGTGGGGGCAGGGAGAACAAATGGATTAGA
>JBBPQT010000172.1:0-25102 GCA_038092715.1 Boletus smithii | reverse complement strand
CTGTACAATGATTACCGCAATGATGAGACACGACGAAGCGCGCAACTGAGCAAGAGGTACCCACTAGCTCGATCGACCAATTGGTCCGGTCGTTCAGAACTGTTCTGACATCTTCAAAGTCATGTGATGATCGCATCATGTCATATAGGGTAAGTTTGAGTAGGTGTTGGGTGACAGTCTTGAATATCTTTGAGATGAATGCTTGCATGCTGAGGGACTCGGTGGTATGCATTGGATCATAGTTGTGCTTAAGTATCGAGCACCAGAGGCTGGGTGTCAATTCTCTCTGGTCGATACATAGACGTAAACAAATTCCGCCTTAGGCAATCTCAGACGAGAATACTTCCGCAACAAATTAGAGTGGTGACCAGCCGTCTAAAAGAGGCAAGCGTGGCAAGCCGTCGATAGACGGACTGGTACAATTCGTTGGAGTTTGTTAGGGCTGAGCGTGTTCTCACGACAACATGATTTCTAGTATCAACGGCTTGCCACGCTTGCCTCTTTTGGGCAGATTGGTCGACCTATCGACCCCTGCGCATGGCGGTGCTCCCCACCAGTTTAACAACAAATGGTCGATACATAGATGTAAACAAATGCCGCCTTAGGCAATCTCGGACAAATACTTCCACAACAAAGGGTCGATACATAGACGTAAACAAGCCATCATTGATTTCGCATTGGGTCTTGCGAGATGGTACAGCCAGCACAGGCCTCAAAGTTGTTGTCTGACCTGTCGCACTATACCAGATGAATAAATGAGTAATAAATTTGGAAATAAATTTGATGACTTGCCTGCCCTCATGGTTGACTGAGCTACTTGAGAGTTGGTCGTCGAAATCGTATCCGCCCACTGGCATGTCTTCAAGTTGCGTTTTCCTGGCCCAGGCCATGAGTGAATGCTTCTGGGCCGACGCTTGAATTGCACAGCGAATTATATACTAGTAGGGCCTCATGCTTCCGGTGCTGATGATTTGATGATTGCTTGTAAACTGCCAGTCGTGCGGCACGCCATCCACCCTATCCACTTCAAGTTGCTACTCAATCAGTATCTTTTGTGCTTCGAGCAGCATATCTAATGTATGTCGAATGACATCATCGGAAGAGATCGCCGAACCTCGGAAAATCGAATTTTTGAAACTTCATTTTTTCTCAGTCGATCAACGCGGAATGGATTCGGGGGACCTGTCGGCGTTGAACGGCAGTTTTTCCTTCAATTCTGATGCGCGGTTGAGGAGATACAGTGGGGCCGAGATGGGATGCATTTTTAGAGAAATTTCCCACGCGGTAGGGGTGAAGATCTAACATCATACGAGCAACTGGGGCCACGGTCCGGGTGTGTGATCCCTCTCACTGACATAATGCTTAGAACATTCCAATGGACACCTTGCCTGATACTGCAAAGACGGCCGAAAGAGGCAACCAACCGGTGCTGACTCTGCTGAGGCGGTACCACTTAACAAATGAGTCAGGAGATAGACGGACTCATCTTACCGAAGAATCAATCCATGCAAAAGCCAAATCCACACTCGTAACGGAACTGAAATTCGTCGTGCCTTTACTAATTGAACATCCGATTCAGTGGATTTGACCGTCGGCTACCATCGGTTACCAGCTGACCGATTCACTGAACTGAGTCCAGCTGGCAGTGCACCTCTCACCACCACCAAAGCCAGAAAAATATTACCTTGCTGTAAGCAAGGTCATATATTTGAGAAGTTCGCGTGCAGATCGTCCACAGTAGCAAACAAAAGCCAGATATGGGAATGGGATTCCTCGGTTTTGAATCTTGGGATCACATGTGACAGCAAGGTGCCCGCCGGCAGCGCCGGCCCTAGTTTATATCCCGAAGGACTTACTCCGCCCAAACATGGCAGGATCCTACTAGCAATCTGCATGCATATTCATTTTATGATTTTCGGATCCTTGAACGATAGTAGCGAACACGACTGGGATAAAATCTAACAGGCATCTACTTTCAGCCGTTACCATGGGACTTCGTTTCCCCTGTACCCGAAGAACTTGCCCGCGCTCTCCCTTGTCAAACTTTGCAACACTTGCAAGATCCCAGATACACTCTCATGGGGTTCAAGCGGCGCGCCTTCGCCTCCCATCTCGGTCCTGACCCAGCCAGGGTCCAAGACGACAGGGATCAGGTCGGGACACTCGCGAGCTTGCTTATACGTCTTCAACAACGACGTCATGTCAAAAAAAATATACAGGACAAAAGACGGTCGAACTCACGAGCATGTTCACTGCAGCCTTGCTGATACTGTAACTGGCCGATTTAGATCCATGGTCGCTCGCAATGCTAGCAAGACCGGAGGTCATGTTCAAGATGACCTTCCTATTCGACGTTTCGATCGCTGGGAGGAGATACCGCGAGATGAGAGCAGGGCCGGTGACGTTGGTGGCGATCGTCTCCACGAGGTCGGTCGGTTTGAAGTCAAACGCGAGATCAGCCCCGTGGTTCTGCGACGAGTGGAAACAAAAGGTCAGTACCTAACGCGAATAACCATTTCATGACGAGGTGGAGACCAACTGACGATGGCGGCGTTGTTGACGACGTAATCGAGACCAACGCCATTCAACTGTCTGAGCACGTCGTCAGTGCCAGCCTTGATGCTTGCCTCGTCTGCAACGTCCAGCTTGACGATGTACAGTGTGCCAGGAGACGAGGCGAGGGCTGCAAGGTCCGTTGCTGTCGATGGCGAACGGCAGGTTGCAAAGACAGTGTTGGTGGGTGTCTGGAGGAGCTGGCGAGTTATCTCCAGACCAATACCCCGAGAGGCGCTTTCAAAATTTCGTGAGTACCGAATGGTTGGGGAACTATGGTCATGAAAAACCTACCCAGTGATGAACCACGTTGTGTTGGTCATGTCGGGTGAAATGGGGTAGCTTGGGGACGGAAAAGACGGGCAGTCCTCGCGGTGACGGCGAGCATTTATCTCCTCGGCAGCGCCAGGAATAACGCCGTGAAAATGCTCATCAACGAAAGCATGATCCGGAACTTACAGCGGTGAACATATGATGGATAATAATCGGATTATCCTCGGATGCATGACCACTCTATATAGGTACACACGTTAGAAGAAGAGTGGAGCCACACAAGTTTGATAAGGACCAAAGGACACTCTGCCTCCAACGTCTGTGAACCAGGCATGTCGTGCTTTCACTGAGCTGGCATTGGTCAGAGTATTCAATCAATATGACAATGAAACTGGTTCATAGTCGATCAACATAGAGATGCGCTGCAGAGAATTTGTTTGTATGTTCCGAGACAACTTTGCAAACTAGTTCACACTTTGAGTGCACCGCAGGGACATCCACTTAAGGGCACCTCTACACAGTCCATCCAATGGTATCTTCGTCCCTGTGTAACAACCTCTCCCTGAAAGACGAGAACGTTAGAGGAAGGTGGCAGCGAAATCACTGTGGAACAACGCGCCTCACTAATTTGTTGACCAGCCCGCGCGGTTGCGGTACACACGTTGGAAACGGTCATCGTCAACAATCGCTTCAGGAAAGGGGATATTGTTGCATTAGAACCAATAGGATACGTGTCACGATTGATAACGTAGCCCTCCCGCCGGCGCAGAAGCTCCGTAACAGGAAGCCCCGGTATCCCGCTACAAAAACGCGGGCGATTATATGTACTCACAAAATTCTGGGCCAAGGAGTATATGAGGACTCGAAACTGCTTGCCTGTCGGCTGTGATGACAACTTGAAGCGCGATAGCAGATTGGCTCTCGAATCAATCAAACGAGGTTAAGCGAATAAGCTGCTAGCTGTGAACCGTTCCTCGTATAGAAACAAACGATAAAATTTACAACATAAGGCTGTTTCTCGGTAGGGTGGGGCAAATCAGTGGAGACGTTTTCGAACACGTTGGCATTTGGCTTACAAGTAATGATGTATGTCATGGTCCACCACCACCACCGCTCTGCCGTGCAGCTCTCTCCTTGTCCATCCGTAGTTTCTCCACGTAAACAAAGGTGAGGACAATCAGATCCAGCATGTGCGTCACGTCGGGATCGACGTCTAGACGAGGCTTCCTTTTTGGACCAATGATGCCAAGCGAACCCCTGTGATATCTTGCGACCTCCGTTTTGGACCCGTCGTCCCGGGACAACTGAGGGAAAGCTTCAGCACCGGATCAAACTTTTTACACATTCTGTGCTCACCACTACTACGTTAAATAACATATCCCATCTATATGGGAGGACATCCGGCCCTGTAAAAGTTCGTTTACTGCAAGAGAGCACACACAATGAAGCCGACAATACATATAAGATCAGATTACCCAAGAGAGAGGAACCACACACCGTCCCGTGATCCCATGCCGAGGGAGGAATTCATTGGACTGCATCTCCTTACCATGGATACGGAACGTCGACGATCCAAGAAAGTGCCATTCTATCTCTCCCATGATGTCGAATCGGTCACGCATGTCCATAGGATCCGCATTGGGCACGATTTTATGGATCGTCGTTGTCCCCATGCCGAGCTTGAAGGGATGTGACGTCTTGTACAGCACTTGGCCTGTTTCGTTGGTGAAGATGGTGTTGCGTACAGACTCGGAGGAGAGGGTGAGTAGCATGATGGGGTCGGACAGGGTTTATGGTGTAGAGTGGGCTTGACGCCGTTTCGAGGCTTTTTAAGTGTACGGGGCCTCGAGAGGATTTGCCATGAGGCTCCATGCGGCGAGTGAACAAGCTGTGTTCAGGGTATCATCGTGCTGTGTCCTTCGAAAAGAATGGTCAATCACTTAAAGTTACAGGAAACAAGCACAAGACAAGGTTCTGCGAAAGACCAAGCGAGCATTATCTCAACAATACAAGTACATACCCGTGACGCCAAAGCTGGACAGAGTTGTCGAGGATGCTTGACTAGCCTACTGCATCATGATTCATGGCCGCGTTTTCCAGTTTGCTGCCAGCATGCAGCTTCGAAATGGAGTTGCCGGGGTGTGAAGTGGTTCAATGAAAACAACATTCCCGCCGTCGTAACGACTTTCACGAGAGTCGAACGACATCATTACAAAGAATTCTCCCGATCATAGCTTTCGGGCCAGCATTGTGGTGGATTCGTTCAAGTTGTCAAATAGCGACTTGACTCAGTGAGATTGTCAAACTTATTGACTGAATTCTTCCAGTGCCTCCCTAGTGAACGTAGTATGAGCTGTGCGCGACGGTTTGCTTCAAGGAAGTAAAGTACACTCTGATCTTGGATATGGACATAATAAAGTTCCGAGTCCATGGCATGGGAATTGTACATTTGGCCAATCATTGAGATGGTCTTGTGCCCCTTTGTCCTACAAAAGTCCATAACTCCAACGACCAATGGAAGAACAGGAAAGCTACGTCTTGCGCTGCATCATAAATACCAATAGAATAAAACGTCCAGAGAGCAAATGACAAACTGCTACCAGAAATGTGGCCAATGTCGCGGCGAGTCCATGATCCTTGTACTAGTGGTATCATGCAACAAGAGAGAAGAGAAAGAGGAACAACACACACACACACGAACCTGGCCAACCACCACCGTCAACTCAAGCGAAACCACTGTCGGACAACCACTTGGCCAGTTTTTCTTCGTCCCTTTCTCTGGGCTCTCTCTCCAGACTTAACTTCCAAAATACTTCGCCGGCGTCGTGATCACCGAACTGGCTCAGCGATTCGTTGATGAAGACGAGGACGGAGGGGAGAGGGTGGAAGTTGTGTGGTTGGGTTTGCCACCGCTGGAGATCCTGGATGACTTCCGACGTTTTCTGGCGTTTGCGAAAGTTAACGAGGTCTCCCGGGAGATAGTCTTTGCTTCCTTCTTGTATATGGGTGAGCGCAGTCAGGAATACACCTGCAGGGGAGATGATGCTCAGACACACCACACCACTTGCATAGGGAAAGACATACCAACAAATGGGACGCAGGGAGGAGCCACGTTAGCCAACGAACTCCGATAACTGTTGTAGCGCTTGTAAGAATTGATGAGCGTTTCACAAGTTTCTAACTGCGACATGTGTCTCGAGCTAACTTGCTCCCATGAACGTTTGAGGCGATGGATTGGAGAGGAATTCAATCCCGTGACAATCGCCATCATGGCGGAGAAGTTCCGGATAAGCCGACACCGCTACGATAAAGCATGAGGATCCACAAACAACTTAAAGTTAGAAAACTGACATCAGCAATCAGGATGAACTGCTTCATGACGGCCGCTCGGCGACGAGGATCGTCTTTACAGAGAATTGAATACGTAACCCAGTGTGCGATCTGCGAGAAGTTGAGTCAAGGAAGATCGAGTGGTGCTTGAAACCATACCCTATTGCTTCTACGAATGAAGTTGGCGACACCGTCGTGGTACTCCGTCCGAGATTGCTTCGACCGCTGTAAGCATTCAGAAGGGCGGATCTTCTGATACAGTTGACTCTCGGTGATTGTCAGCTGCCTGGCGAGCTCCAAGGGATCTATATCCAGCAACTCTATCCGTTTTGGAACGATAGGTGCAGGTGGAGGAACCGCCGACTGGAGCGTCATTTTCCTGATGTGCCCTGCATGCTATTACCAGACGTTCCGTTAACTTTGATACAAAGAAGATTTAAATAAAAAATAACGAACAACTCGTTTGATCGCAGCCAACAATTGTTTCGCAGCAGCAATTCTAAACACGTCATCCTGCGACGCAAACTGCGTCATCCGATTGAGGATTCCAACATTTTCTTTGTCCACCAGGTCCTCGTCTTGTACTATCAACTTCATCGCATTAATCACCCTAGAGAAAAGACAATCTAGAGCCGCCACAGTGAAAAACAGCGCATACTAACCGAATACGTATAATATTCTGTTTGTTCTGCCTCCAATCATCGAGCTCCTGCGAATTTAGGTTGGGGGGCGGCTGAATCCAGAAACGGTCTACAAGGTGATTAACAAGTTCGTCAAGTGACATGAACGACTTGAATGTCATTAAGAATGCCCTGGTGAAATTTGTATCTAACTCATGCATGAGCCTCTAGAAATATCAGTGAACATCGACGGCTTGCCTGCATATTCATGTGCTGTGAGTCTTTCTACGAGGGCTGAAACAGTTCCGCCTCGGACAGTGCCATCTGGGTCGATGAGGACCTCCTCAGGGTTATAGTTTGGTCGGAGATACCAAGGCTTTGCTTCGGCACGCAAGGTGATCAGATAGTGCGACGGTGCATCGTCACCAAAGAATGCTTTGATTTTATCCGGTCGCGAAGGCGTACGTATCGTTTCCAAAACTATCATCCAATGAAAAGAAGAGCAGTGAGATTTCGCAATGATGGATGAGAGGTGAACGCACGGTCATCATCTTCTGACGAAATATGCGTAGGGACTCGATTGCTAGGTATATTGATCGGTTTTCCACTGGTCGGTACAGGGGGTGGTACAGGTGAAGTTGGCGAAGGGGAACGCGGCTCGTCCACATCCTCCGCGACGCTAGGCAAGATCCCGTTTGGTTCATTCGCCGTGACATCATACGTTCCGTGATTGTCGTAAATAGCTTCCAGAGCTTGGTTCGCTAAAATTGCAGAAATGAGACTGTGTTGCGACATTCGCCACTCAACCGGGGTCTGGTGGCACCGTTCTAAGATGGCAGATTGTTCGATACCGATACGCATAAGATCCTCAAGATTCTGTCGTGAAATTTTGAGGTTGAAATCGAGGGATGAGCTCAAGCCCTCCAGCGCGTCGTATGCCGTGTCGCGACCTTTCCAAGATTCGCAAGGTTCAACTCGTCGGACGCGCTGTGTTGCGACGAGCAATGCAGCGCCGTCGTCGTAGATCGCTTGTGTAGTCGCTTCGAACGAACGAACAAGAACGCGAGCTTTCTCAACCGTTCGCATGTACTGTATGCCATCGGAGAGCTTGGTCTGATCAACGGTCTCGATATCAACATGCCTGGCGATGTGGATGTCTCCAAGGAAGAGAACAAGCGACGAGAGTTCCCTGAGAAGCTCTTGGGCAGAAGTGGTCACGACTTCGGCTATAAAATCAAACGACGTCAAGCAAGGTAAAAAGGGAACGCAAAAGTTCAAATACCAGGTCGCGTCGCCCGAAGTACTTCTGTGAGCGTGCTCAACCTCTCCTGAACCCTAGATATATGATTCACGAACTCATTGAATGTCACCGTCGTCAAGTTTCGCCGTGGAGCCTCCTCGTGATCCTCGATGTTTACCCATCCGAACCCTTTCCACGTTCCGGCCGTTCCAGCTCCCGCCTTTGCGGGGTCAGCATGTGGAGCAGTCAAGTAGCCATGCAATCGTTTTGGACCGAGAACTCCCTGGCTTCGAACACCCTGTGCTATGGAAACAAATTCGATCACCGAGCGCTCCAGTTCATCGGCATCCGAACTGAGCTGCGATACATTGTCGCTTGCGACCCACGGTCCATCATTCAGGACTGCCCGCGCCGACAAGACGAATTTGGAAAGCGTGGCGACGGCACGTCGTTGAGCAGGAACCAGGGGTGTCTGAGACGCATCACTGTCGCCTCTCTCGGTTTTATTCTTCCCGCCAAGGTGTCGGAACGATGGTCCGGAAACGTACAACAGGTCTCGAATAGCAGTGATGGCAGCACACATCAGATTGTCGACGATTTCTTCGTCCTCTGCAACTTGTGGAATTCCAAACTGTTTGAGGTGGAGGATCACTGAATGTATGCATTGTTGTGCTCTTTGCAGAAGCTCGGACACGATACCCGGAGTGGGTGGGGTTAACTGTTGCAACACAGTGCACGTCGATAGCTGGGGAGACTCTGCGCGTGATGGTTCTTGAACGTCAGGGACATCAGATAATCGAGTAGGATCATTGAGACGAGACGCTTCCCGGGCTACTGGGAGATGAAGGGTGTTTGAATTGGAGGAGCACGTACGTCGCTCGGAAGAGATGCTCCTTTGGTGGTGGAGAGAGAGGCGTGAAGGGTCCAAAGAGCTGTAGCTGCGATGCCTCAATTGTGCGGTCAGTGAATCAAAGAGGACGCCGGGGACACGGTTCGGATGTCGATTTGGTGACGCGAGGTCGGTATGAGCGCGTGGGCGGAGGGCCATACCGGCGTCGAATGGGACAGGAAGTGGCTTGACGGGCAGTGATTTAGGGGTATCAGTGACTTGAAAAGCAGGGATGGATGAAGACAAAGTCAGCGTATCGATGGTGTCGTTTATCTCTACGGACTCCGAAGGTCCGGTCTGAAGACGGACAACAAGGCCTGGAGTTGCGGGGTCAACAGGCACGAAGCCGAGACCGTTACCGCTGCCAGAATAAGCGCTAAACTGAAACGCGGTCAAACCAACGTCGTCGTCCTCAGGGTCTCTCGGGAGATCGCGGGAGAGTTTGCCGGTCAAGGTATTGGCGTAGTAAATCTGGAAAGCAAGATCAAACTCGACGTCAGGATGGACGTCTGTGTTACTTAAACGTGATACGACACCTGTCCATCTTGCGTGACCTGAGGGATCCAAAAATCTCTCGAATGGTCCGACTGGTGCGTCGCTCCCGTTGCTGTGGGGATGACGGGAAGGCATCTGATGCTGTTGCGGACTGGCGTGCCGTGTCTGAGATCGAGAGAGGGCGCGGCCATCGCTGTTCTCGACGACTTGCTCAGCAACAAATACGGTCCATCCGCTGATCAATTTTGTCGTCGTCGTCGTCGTCGTCGTACTCTGCACTGCCCGGCGGAAGAACTATGTCATACCGTACATAGCCGCTCAGCCGAATTTCTCACGTCCATTATCCCTGATAATCAATCCAATCTTGTCCACATCCATCACCGGCCATGTCTCAAGCAGCAGTCGACGTGGGTGTCGTCCTCGGCGATGCTGAAAATAGTGCTGAGATCGTTCGACAGGTTTCTGGGTTCTCCCCCTTTACCAGCGAAACAGAGCTGCACGACTTCTTCAGGTAAGGGGCACCTTCTGATCTGTGAGAGGGGCCCTCGTTCATACGCTACCCAGCTTTTGTGGAAAGTACGTATCGATTGATCATGAAACACTAACTTTTTCTCAGCACTACACAGAATCAGATCCATTGAAATCAAAGGTGATGAAGGTGAACCACAGAGTGCGATCATCACATTCGAAAAGCATTCTGCAGCCCGCACGGCGCTTATGGTATGATCCGTCGTTCCCCCGTGGTATGTTTTGACCCACCTCATCTCAGTTGAACGAAGGCCATCTCGGCGGCAGTATACTCACCGTCACCTCGGACGTTGAGCACGCCGATCATCATGATGTGGAGGAGCACCACCCACACATCGAGCAATCTGACAAGCCACGAGCTGGTAGTAAGTACACCATCAACGGCCTGCCACTCGCGCCCGCCTGAGTGCTCTGCCTTTAGTTGCTGCCGAGTATCTTGCCAAAGGTTACAAGCTTTCCGACCACATCCTCCAGCGCGCCATTGAAATGGACAGTACGTGTTCCGCAGAGAGCGAATCGCAGGCTGATTCTAATCCTACTGCAGACAAGCAAGGAATCTCCAAGAAATTCTTGTCATACTTCTCCGACCTTGACAAGTCAATCGGCCAGCGTGCCCTTGGCCCTGAACAGACCATTTCAGGCAAAGTTCAGTCCACCTTTAAGGAGACCCATACGCGTGTAAAGAGCGTTGATGAGCAAAAGGGATACACAAAGACAGCGCAAGGAGTATGTCTCCCCTCCCTTTCCTCCCTTTCCTGCTCACGCGGACGACACCGCTATAGTATTATGCAAAAGCCCTTGCTTCACCCCTTGGCCAGTCCGTATTGGCCTTCTACACCAGCACTTCTAAACAAGTACGGGACGTTCATGAGGAAGCGATTCGTATCAAGGAGCACAAGGCTACACCTACCCCAGCTTCACCCCCTGCTCCCGCGCCGGCTTCACCCCCGTCCGCGCAGTCCGAGTCTTCCAAATGAGTCACTCATCATCACCTGTACTTGTAGTAATCACGATAGTCATTCCGAGAACTCAACAACATGTACATTTCTCAGAATCCATAATCACATCTTCCTCTCCATGCGGGAATTTGCCTAGCAAGCATTCCTTTGTTAGAACAACATCCTGTATGCATGAGAAGATGAATGTATGAGTTATTCCGAGCCAAAAGTTTCCCACCTCAAATACCATGTCAGTACACCTGTCATGGCGAACGAAAACCACATTAGATGAGCCGCCTGAGCACAAGCCCTGTTCGACTTACTCGTGTCCAGACAAGCAATCAATTTTGACGATCGGCCGGCTACTGCTATCACCTGTTCCGGTGATGCTCTTGAACGTGACGTCCTCCCACGTCAGGTCCCCCGGAGGCGACGGACAGTCCGTGTTTGGGCACCAAAAATCAGTGACTTGAAAAAAAAAGTCATGAATTCGTCACGTCCCATGGTCTGCGTACGTTACCAGGATGGCATCCGTCTACGTTCGACACATCAGCATTCACCAATTTCTCGGATAGGGACAGACGTTGTCTCACAAATGTAAAACTATTGAATTCATGTTAGAGAAGCTTGATATCGCTCATGGCCGGTTATACGGCAGACTTACTCTACATAAGTTATGTTCTTGACAAGACCCGTCGCAGATGGGTAGGACTGGAGAGCCAAAACTGCGTCAGCGATTCCAGCTCACACATCAATACTTCATTTTACCTTCAACATGATGCCCCCATCACCATGGTGTTGAGTGACGTTGTTGTAAAAAAACATTCTGAACCCTAGTATCATCGGAGATACGATATCAGTGCCTTGTCCCAAACATCGCAATGATCAGATACGCACGCAGCCGTACTACCTTTGCCACAAGAACCAATATTACACCCTGGCATATGTCGGCGATCAACCCTTAGCGCTACAACCGAACCGAAAAGAGAACACTATACCACCAGAATAGAAACACTGTATGTTCTCCGCGACGAATCCGTTCGTAGGCGTCTTGACCGTCACACACTCGTCACCATTCTCGACAGAGACATCGTGCACATAGTTGTCGTTCCCAGATACATCAAATCCATCCGTCGCCCCGATATGGTCCGCAACGATCTGGTACCAAGATCAAAAAGGGTGTGGAGGAGGGAAACAAAGTGGAAACTCGACCTTCATGTCATGTGCAACATTATCGTTCCCAATGATTGTCACATGAAACCTACAAGATATTATTTAAATACTTGGAGAATGTCAAATACTCACAGGGGCGAATTAAGAAGCGTAACACCGCTTATATCGATGTTGTTACTATCTTGAAAACGAAGGAGGCGAGGACGATTCGGCTAGTACATACCATGACTCAATCAGCAGAGCGCATGCAGGCAGCCTCAAAGCCCAGACTGACGTATGCAGTCAAACTGTAATGCAACATTACTTATCACCAACCATGTCTTCCAGTCACCAGAGAAGCTGCACTCACTCGCGGTTTGGTCCCCAGAGATCACCATGCCCGTGAATTGTACCTGTGCCCTTCCACACAACTACAGCATCGGCATAGTCAACAGAATATACATCATGGGACCAGATGTCCATGCGCTCACTTACCATAGTCAGAGGACACGAATAAGAAGATATTACTCGTTAGAGATGGGTTAAATACGAGATTCAACACTCCGTCAACTTCGATGGTAAAATAATCCGCATTGTTGAACGTGACGGGTGTTTCGAGCGCATATGTCCCCTCGGGTACGAGGAGAACGGTGTCAGCTGGGTCGGAAGTCGTCGCCCGCGAAACACAACTGCATATGCCTCGCAACGGCAGTGAGTAAGAAGAGACGAGAGTTTGAATGGGAGCATATTAAGATGGGATATACTACCGCCCATGGAGCGCAATGGCGACCCTTATATGCGTTAGTAGTCTTAAACCTTTGGAAAGCCTTGGATTTGGTGACAGCCCAAACGTGACAGATGCATATAACGCGCGAAAAGCGAGGTGCCATAGTGTCAGACTTAGGTACCTGGTCACTACTAGGCTGAGGTCGGAAGAATATTTGTGGCGGCCAAGACCCCGGAAAGGGGATGGAGGGGGCATGCGCAACTAGCATCCAATCATCACAAATGAGCGGAGGAAATTAGAGACATGAATTGTTGTAGATACGATCGCTGAAAAGCTTACCAATACTAGTATGGGTCAACCCTTGCAATGGACATAAGTAGCTTCCGAACATCGTCGACGGGAGAAACTCGACACCAGATTGACCACATCCAGCATGGATCATAGGTAAACCAGTGATTCTATAACAGTGCAGTTCAGAATGCTATAGGCGCTCGCGAGAAATCGACGTGAGCTTGGCCCTCACTTTGCTAGAATTGTGAGCAACAACGAGGTCACGGTCGGAGGAGCAAACGGACGGGTCGTTATCCTCATTCCGTTGAAACCTGTTTCGCTGGTAATACTGTATAGGACACTCCCTCCCTCCCACCCCCGATCGATGAACCGCCCGATTTCCAGATGTTACCCTGGAGATCTACGTAGTTAGCCGCCCCATGCCCAAAGTATGGATACAGAATCTAATCTGTAACATGTATCCCTAGTACCCGAACATCATCATCATCATATGGATTCGGGGGTGGTTTCTACCATCGCCTACCAACGGCTACCACCCGCTACCATCAGCTAGGCTACCATCGCAATCTGATCGGGTTCGAATGCTGATGACGATCTGATGAAGCGAACGTTTGTGATGTTGTAGAAGGCCTCCATCGCGGCACGATGCTCCAGGTCACGCAAGATGGACAGGTGTCGTTTCACGTTTAACTTAGACGTCTATCATGACGTCTAGTGTGATCTTGCTTGCCAGATTTACTACGCCAATACCTTGACCGGCAAACTCTCCCGCGATTTCCCGAGAGACCCTGAGGACGACGACGACGGTTTGACCGCGTTTCAGTTTAGCTCTCGTTCTGAAAAAAATGTTAATGGAGTAAATAAGAGAGAATAGTAAGAGCCAGCTCACAGCGGTGATTTGCACGCAGCCTCGAAATATGATAGCTGTAGATGGTCAAAGTGGTTGTATCTTTTCGAGGCACAGCAGAAAGCGTTGCATGTTGAGAAGAACGGGATGGCATCGTCGAACCACCGTCATATTCTAGAATCAATTCTTCATTCTTGCTCAGGACTACGTTTCACGTTTATCGCCCAATTCTTGAGGAAGATGGAGAGAATTAGTACTTGATGTTTCAACCCGTAGCATTCACCGGAGGACAACCTGGCACGGAACAGTGAAGCAAATCCCAACAGTGTAATTTGGTCACCTAAAGACGAACCAGCGCAGCCGCAAACATCTATGACGGTACATGTCAGATTCAGTGCGTTTGTCCTTGGAGACACCAGGTTGAAACACAGTGCTAGTTACAGAGTGTTATTGTAACTCTTCAAGCCTTGGCAGCGAGCCTTGTAAGTCCACGTGTAGCTCGTCCACTAGTGACATTGAGCCTCAGTTACAACGCATGGCACCTACAATTCAGAAAGTTCAAAATCATCACTCCGCCTACTCTCTCAGAGTACATGCAATGTGTGTCACACACCGGTGGGTTCAGAGCTCGGAGGCCTTCAACCTTTGGCTCGCCGGCCGAGCAGGAACTTGAAAAGTCTGCAAGTTTACACGTCCGCCGCCAAGTGCCAGATTGCTCCCGCGCCGCGCCGTCCCTTGAACTCACTTATGCTCATGGAGGAAGGCGAAGCATTGAATTGCGTCGGGGGCCGTTCAAGTATTTGATGTGATCAATACGTGAGAGTCAGTATCGCATTAGTACTCTTTCAGGTCTTCCGGCCGTTCTACCTTGGCAATTCAAGGGTAATTATATGTCGTAAAGTGCGCCTTCTGTTTACCTTTTCTTCCATGGAATTTTCAACACAAATTTCACTCGTCATTGTTCACAGGACTACAGGACCGGGTATACCCGGACTACCAGCAGTCCTCCATCCAGCAAGGATCAGATCGACCACGTCTTCAACGCCCTGGTCATTCTTGATGCTCGTAAACACAGTCGGACCATCTCCACGCATGATTCTTGCATCACGTTGCATCACTTCCAAGGAAGCATTCACGTACTCCGCAATATCAATCTTTGTGAACGGTTTTAGCATACGGTGAGGCATGCGCGAAGAAAAAAGACATATAACCTTACCTTGTTGATCACCAGAAGATCGGATTGCGAGATACCCGGTCCTCCCTTGCGTGGGATCTTGTCCCCGCCCTGGAATTCGGTCAAGTGATCCATAGAATTCGCCAAGCAAAGGGTACACACCGCAACATCGATCACGTAGATGATATAATCTGCCAGTTCTCGTGAGTAGTTTGCAGCAAGGTTATCCCCACCGCTCTCCACAAAAAGAAGCTGGCAGCCATATTTGGCCTGCAAAGTCTCAAGTGCCCCCAGGTTGGCGCTGATGTCTTCACGTATTGCAGCATGAGGACACCCGCCGGTTTCAATCGCAAGTATACGCGAGGGTGGAAGCGCCTCGTTTTTGATTAGGAACTCCTGATCTTCTCGAGTAAAAATATCGTTCGTCACCGTGGCTACGGGTAAATGGTTGAGGACGAGACACGAGGTCTGGTCGCCAAGGTTCTCTCACCAATGTTGTATTGACCACGGAGGCGCTTGCATAAAGCGAGCGTGAGGGCCGTTTTGCCGGACCCTACTGGTCTAGAAGGACGGAAAGTATGAGGCTGAGATACTCGACACACGGTCATCAACAACCACATACCCACCGATTCCAACCGTGAAACCCCGCTCTTGGAAGTCTCGAGAAGTGTACTCGGGAAGATCTCGCTCGGCAAACTTGCCTGAGCGGTCATGGAGCACATGGAACGGGAAGTGATCAGAATCAATACATACCTGGGTGATCGAGGTGCTCGTGTGTATGTCCGTGCTCACCGCCGTGGTCGTGACTATGGACCACTCCGCCATCCTCATGCGTGTGCGACAGGGCGCCTGAGCTGAGATTGTTGATGAACTGTACGCTCATTCTTATCGATGGAGCGGACCAAGAGTTCAGATTAGATAGTGACAAGACCTCAGACGGTCTGAGTCACGGAATTTCCCGCAAGTTCAGGGTTGGTGGAGTCGCTGTTCGCGACGTCGAGCGGATGGGGAATGAAGCGTCCGTCAGTTGCGTTGGTCGAATACCCCAGTTCAGAAGAAGAAGAAGAAGAGACACCAGCCAATGAACAGCCAAAACAAAAGAAGAGGTTCACAGCTCTGCTGGATTTCTTGCCCGAGACTGACCAAACCGACACAGGAAGCTACCAGCCTTGTCCTCGTCGTTGACCGTGCCAACGCCAGTAGACAACCCAGCGCTGCACCAAGGTCGCGTGCGGACGGTTCCTCATGTGGAGGGACAGTATGCAACGTACATCTACGTGCCACTCGTCTTGCACCACAGAGACGCGCTCTCCAAGTTGGTCGAGGACGCGCTGACTCTCGCCAAGGCCCACCTACCCTCTCTCCATGCCATTGGAAAACAGGAACATGACGGTGTCACGGCCGCCCAACGGGAGCTCCACATCTCTCTATCGCGTCCCTTATTCCTGCGGGCGCATCAACGTGAAGAATTCAAACAGGCCATCAAACAGGTGGCTTCTTCGATAGCTCCGTGCGTTCATCTCCAGCTTTGAGCGTACACAGAACGGTAACCTCGGCTGCGAACAGTTTCGATGCATCATTTACCACCTTTTCGGAGTTGACGAACGATGAAAGAACCAGGACTTTTTTGACCCTAGAAGTCGGCGCGGGCCATAGAGAGGTAACTGAATTATCTGCAGGCACTCAACATGACCCGCAGTTCCTGACGATCTACTTCAGTTACGCCGCTGTCTGGACCTTCTTGGACCAACCCTCCACTTATTGCGACAGAAAGAGTTCTATGTTGATCCACAATTTCACTCATCGATCGCATGGGCTTTGCTGGAGAAGACGCCGTCGCCGCCCAATCTAGCTTCCCTCTCTGTGGATGGGGAGCTGGACGAAATCGCGTTACCGGAATGTGCTGCGCCCAAGGAACAGCATGCGCGATCGGCATCTCCAGGAGTAATGGAACAGCTATCTAATAACTTTCACCGCATACCTCATTTTCCACACACTCTCGTGCCCTCACTCAACGAGGCATACGCAGCCAAGCTCTCGCAGGCACGAACGGGCGGTTTCATGATTGATAGGATATCAGTGAAGATTGGGAAGGATGTTTTTACGTGGCCATTGAATGATATGAAGTAATCGGTAATTTGTCCCTGCGGGAAGAGCACTGTATCGCGTAGGGCGCAGAGTGGGATTTGGCGGGCCGAGATTACTATGGTGCAATATGGGGCCCCCGGGTACCTAAACGTGTTCGATTACAGGACAAACTCTGCGGCTTGACGACCAGCGCAACGTTCCTTCCACTCCCAGTAGATTGATCGAATAAATTGACCATTTCCACTTCCACCTCTTGGCCGCAATCATTCATCTCCGCCAATTCCTGTTGTATCCAATCGCGGCGGTCAAGAAGAATCAGAGTTTCGATCAAGGGCCCTAATATGCAACGGAGAGTTTGCAACACGAATAGTGCACTCTCCATTTTCAGCCGAGCTGCCTCGTGCGTGAACCAGTCGGGGAGAAACGCATTAATCGCCGCAAGGTTGATACCCAGCTTGTCCGTGGCACATTCCAAAAATGTAGGCCAATTCTGATATACCTTATCGTTGAGCTTTCCCAGCCGACGATTTTCCAACGTTTCTCCAAGACCGGGCTGGATGGGTCCTTCCGGGTCTGGGATCGCGCTCAATTGCGCGGCCGCCGCTTGCAGAACGGGTTGTAGGAGAGCTCGATAGACGACTTTGCGCAAGGCCAGTTCGGCGCCTCGTATGGCGTCTTCACTCTTCAGCCACTGAGAGGGCACTTGGGCGGCCAGATGGACAGCCGCGATCGTCAACTTTGGGGTTGGATCCATGTCTCGAAGAGGTTTAGACAAGGGGAAATCTGCAATCTTGGCGCATTCATACTTGGCACGGATAGCCACATATACTAAGCGTACCAGAAGGGGACATTAAATTGTAGCAACATCCCACGACGACGAGGGAGTGGGATGTCCACGCACGTTCAACGACATCCTTGGCTTGTGACGCTTGAGCCCGATTCGACAGAAAGGTACGCAATACATCGACGGTCAGGGACCCACAAGCATGAAGAGCGACCAACGTGACAGGCACGGGCTCCGGATGTGTTGGTGAATGACGGGTATCAAGGTCGTCGCGTCTTTGGATCCCTGGAGGATCGATGAACCAGTCAGCTATGGATTCCTCTAATGTCCGCGGGCAAACGTGAACCGTTCGATGGGTAAGTGACCCTTTCCGGGCTCCGTTTGGGGTCTGTGAATGTGTATCCTTGCGTTGAAAATGCCCTGCATTTTCTTGTTCTGTCGACTCGGCCCTGGGATGGCTTGATAGATTCCTGGTAGGTTTCCTAACACCTTCGAGATTTGTGCGGTGTTCTCTCTTTAATTTACGTGCTGCTTCCTTGGTCGTCCACCGATTGGCACCCGACGTCTGGTTCTCGTTATTATCCAGGGCAAGAACGTGAAAGTCTAATTCCTGAATTGCTCTGGACAAATATCCCTAACAACTCGAGTTCAATCAATGATTACACTATAGTAGAATAACTCACATGACCGGACCCAACGTCCACAGCGTGCCAAACGGATCGTGGACTCTCAGAGTGAATCATGAGACGGATGTAGGAGGACATGCGATCAACCTCATGCTCTTTTTTGGGCGAAATGCGATACGAGCGATCGCCTGCAGTGCGCGTTTCGTACGCTAGTAGCGAGGAGGAGATCATCGCTCTGAGTTTCTGTGGAATTTCGGGAAACGACGCACCTGATGGGGTGCGCTGGAGTTGCAGACTGCGCACGCAATCAACTAAGGAACAAAGTTGTGGGGGAATCTAGCAGGTCGGGTTATGGAGGCAAAAAAAGTGCCGTCGATACAGAGCGTCACTCACGTCAACGTTGGGTCCATCGTCGCCACAGGGACGCATAAAGTAGTGCACCAGCTGCAACCAAGCTGGTGCACGCTCTGGGTGGACGAGTGCGTAGTCCGATGCCCAAAGCCACCAAGATGACCACTGAGATGGAGGTTCTTGGCCATGGAGGGTTACATCGTTTGGATGGATTGAAAGCAAAGAAGCAATGACCGGCGAAGAAATTTTATCGATAATGGTGGTGGTGTCGGCATCGTCTGGACACATTCCTGGACCCTGTCACTGGACAGATCTCGATTTTGGCCAATGTTGTCCCCGCTCGAGATCTTCTGAGCGCTCACAGCAGCGTTTATAGGAACTTGAAAGAGCCTCAGTCTACCTGTAGACTCGCATGTCGTTCACATTCGTTGGCGACCTCTGGACAGGTGTACTCGTTCTCGGGGCTGCCCTTGTCCTCGCCACGTGTTATGTCCTCGCAGACCTCATCGCGCTGCTCTGGAGGCAGGTCTTTTCACCTCTGCAGCGCCTTCGCGGTCCACCCAACCCATCGTTCCTCTTTGGAAACCTGCGCGAGATGTACAACCAAGAGAACACGGGTCTCCTCTACGACTGGGATGCTACCTATGGATCCACATACGCCTACAAGGGCTTCTTTGGAGGGTCTCGGTTGCTGACGACAGACCTGACTGCACTCGCTCATATCCTCTCTCAAACCGATACTTATCAGAAACCAGATTTCGTCCGCGATAATCTCGGAGCGATGGGTGCGGGCGACGAAGGTCTTCTCACCACAGAAGGTGATGTACATAGAAGACAGGTGAGATTCCCTTTTCCGTTGGCCAATTTTCTGCTTTTGAACTGCTCTGCTATAGCGCAGGATACTGGTGAGCAAAGACACTCATCTATCTCTTACTGCATAGTTCTCATAAGCACGTCACTACTTACTTATAGAGTCCTGCATTCACAGCAGCACATGTCAAGAGACTGAACCCGGTGTTCAGGGATAAAGCTTCCGAGGTGGGTTTCTCCCTTCTCTGGCTGTTGAAAGTGTTGTGAGCAATCACTGTCTCTTGCAAGCTGCGTGATGTTTGGATTCTCCTCTCAAAGGATCGTTCAAAGCCAACAGATGTCTTGACATGGCTTTCTAGAGCTACCCTAGATGTCATTGGGATCGCAGGTATTTGGCGGCCTTGCTTAAAATGTTTAAGCGTTCATCAATGGATAATTCAGGGTTTGGATACCATTTCAACGCCCTCTCGGGCCATAGTGACGAGCTTGCCAATGCTTATCAGTTGATATTTACTACAGCCAAAAAACTTCAACTACGTACTATCCTCGAAACGTGGATCCCGTTACTGCGAAAATTCGTGCGTCATATCGGACTATCTGTCATTTAATCTTTCTGTGACAGGTTGTCATAATCCTTAGCGCACTCATTCCGAGGCGATGGAGAAAGCACGTCATCACTTGATCCGCATTGGTCTCCAGTTGATCGATGAGCGCAAGAAAAATATTGATGTTGAAGCTCGACTTGGCTGGGATGATAAACGGGATTATTCGCTATCCGTGATCGAACCAGATTTACTCAGTGTCCTTGGTAGGTATATCGATCCCGAGTGGAGCATGTTGTTCTGAGCCTTCTCCGCAGTCCAATCGAATATGGCTTCCTTTGCCTCTCAACGGATGACCACTTCCGAGGTTTTATGTCAGATATCAACTTTCCTCATAGCGGGTTATGAAACCTCGTCTTCTGCGCTTACTTGGTGTCTTTATGCGCTGGCCAGTGCGCCACAATATCAGAATCGACTACGGGAGGCGATCCGTACCATAGATCCGAGTTCTCCGACATTGGACGAGGATATTTCCAAGCTAGAATATCTTGATTGGGTCGTTCGTGAGACACTCAGATTCCATGCCCCTGTGACTTGGACTATGCGAGTGGCTGCGGAGGATGACGAGATCCCCGTTCAGCAGCCATTCTGGGATAAGTACGGCGAGCTCAGTACGACGATAAAGGTTGCCAAACACGACATCATCACAATACCTATTCAAGCGATTAATAAAAGCTACTCCATATGGGGTCGGGATGCACACATTTTCAGGTACGCGGTTACCCTGGGTTGTTGACCCTGAGGTGAGCCACATCTCATCAGTGGCGTTTTCGCAGACCTGAACGGTGGGGGAATCCACCGGAGAGTGGCAAGGCAATTCAAGGCTTGTACTCAAACACATTGACGTTTTTGAGCGGAAACCGCGGGTGTATAGGTTATAGGTTCGCACTAGCCGAGTGAGTAATTGCATACTATTTTGTCTGGACATCCTTATTCCTATACCGGCGGCGTCCTCCGTGGGGATCGCAGGCACTTCACGGCTTCTTCTTTCCATGCAGCTCGAAAGGCACGAGGCATGATTTGCTTTCTTTAGACTTTCGCCTCCCCTCCTCCTCTTGCAGTGAAGGACCAGATTCGATTGGTCATGTTGGACATTCTACGAGGATCTGGATCCCAAGCCTTGCTTGAAACAGATAATTTAAAGGGAAAATATGTGTATGCTGATATTTTTGGTTCTCAGGATTAAAATGTTCCTTTTCACACTCGTTCGTGATCTCGAATTCACGGTCGACCCTTCGGTAATTATTGAGAAGACTTTCAAGTAAGCATATTTGTCTGGCATTTTCCGAACCCTTTAATTATCCGAGGACGTCCTTTGTGCTTCTCGCTCTGGCCCGCGTTTCATCATAAACGAACCCACTCTCTCCCCCTTTATCGTGGTCCAATCCTATTCGGCGCATAAATGAGCTAATCACACGGTCTATTCCTTCTTGTCACAGCGTCGTTGCTCGTCCTGTGGTAAAGTCTCAGACCATCTCTGGTAACAATATGCCCCTTTTCATCCGTCTAGTCCGCCCCAACAACGGCTCGTCCTCACATACTATGAGCGACCCAGGTGAAACGTAATGTTACGCACCCCCTTCCTTCTACCTCGGTATGGTGTTCGTATATCTCGTTATTTCGTCAAGGGCCGTAACTCCTTGAGTGGCTGAAGAGGAGCGTGTCCGCGGGAATGGTGAGGTGGACCACGTAGTCGTTAGCTCAGATATGTGGGAAGATATCTTCTTAACCCCAACTTGATCTTTCGGCGACGCGCCCACGAAATCGGGACCCACAAGAACGAGACGAATCTCGGCGCAAGCGCCGCTCCAGTCGCCCGGTATTCAGTAGAGTTTGCCCCTAAAAGCCCGTGCGGCAAGTTAGCGAGAGATCGTGGATCATATCGATCTACGAGGTTGTATTACCTACAGTTCACGTAGCAGCTATCCATCCATTGGCAGTGCCCCCATGACACAGGTTGTACGTATACACCCAAAGGTGCGTAGTATCCCATAATGATATGATTGCGCTCTTCTTCCACTCGATTTTTCCCGCCCCCAAGGAACTTTGTACCTAACCTTTACTCAGGTTTCTCACTCAGCCGGTGTGGTGGATAATACCCGTTATGTATTAAGTTGCGCTCATGCTCCACTGGCAGCCCGACAACGAACAAGAAAAGGAGAAACGAGCTGGTCACGCGGGATAAACACGGCGAGCCGGTATCCCGGTCGTCATCGCAACCATGCCCTCCACCCGGTGGCCGTGATAGAGAGAGGCAAACTCCATGATGGCAGCGCCACGAGTATGAAGATCTGAGTCTGAACGGGGCTCACATGGTACACACAACCCTCCCCAAGTCCAATCCCATTCTTTGCGTTTCAGATCGCCGTTCGCCGACCGAAGTTTGCCTATAGTCACAAAGTTTAAGCAAGGGCGAGCTCGCCATGTTCGGGTCTCCCGGTGGGCGAACTTACCAGCCTGCGGGTGGGCGTACATGGCGGGTGCGCCACATGACGCCTTGTTCCTGATTGTTTTGATATCATGACCCCCCCTCCCCCCTCAGCTCGGCTCAGATCATAAGGTTGCACATTCGGTCTTGCTTTCTTTTTCTTTTCCAGATTAGGGTGTCTCCCATATGATGCTTTCTAGGGGCGGCGTCTTGCCATATGTGGCGTAGCTGACTCATGAGGATGGAGATACCGGTGGCTGGTGCAGGCGCGCCAGGTCCGAATTCCCCCGCCCATGTTTTCTTCCATTCCGTATGATACATAACTTGGGAAGCGAGCGAGAACGCACCTGTGGGATGGCGGCGGCACACACAGGAATATTACGCTAACCCATGAAACACGCACTGAAAAACCATTTCTGGCCGCATCACATGCCGCCAGCCGCGAAGACAAAGCTAACCTTGAGCTTATAACCTGCAGCTACGCAGCTAGCTAGCTATAAGTAGTAAGCCGGCCACACATCGTACTGGTACGAGATTTGTCATCGTGATTCATATCATAAACACGACCCTTGCCTCCAAGCTGCGGTCAGGGTCCCCTTGCCCCGCTAATAGCCGGCGGTCGAGGCAAAAGCAAATCGCGATAGGCTCGCAGTATCCGAGAAATCGGCGTGAGCTTGGCCCTCACTTCGCTAGAGAGAAAAGAAAAAGAAAAAAGAAAAAGGCCTACAATATATCAGGGTATCTGTGAAGGTCAACTCGAACCAAGAAGGGAAAATACTAATGCGTAAGAAGAAGCTCGTTTCGAAATCTTGTTTAACCTAATTCCCTTGGTTCAAACCTCCGTCGTTCGTCTTCCAACATATGGCGCGGTCACCGTATCAACTCGGCAATCGCTGTGTGACGTGGCACAGGGTCCGTGCATCGGGCACGGAGTCAACACAAACTTTCGATCCATCATCGATATCCGTTACTCGTCAGATTCCGATGGCTGGTAGGGGCCGTTGGGTAGGCAATGGTAGGGACCCACTGGCACTGCCCAATTCCACACATGTTGATCAGTGTTCGGGTAAGGGATACATGTTACAGATAGACTCTGTATCCATACTGTGTGGAGCGACGGGGTCTAACTACATCAATTACTTGGGGTCACATTCGAAAGAAAAGAAAAAGAACATTCTGAGAGATCTTGCTAACCCTTGATCCTACCGAACCCCTAAATTTCGTCCCCTTTCTTCACTTTTTCTTTTCGTGCCTTTTTTTCTTTTCCTCTTTTTTTTTTTTACTATTTCATCAAACCGGGTAGCTCATCGATCGGAATGGAGCGGGGGCGGGGGTAGGGAATGTCCTATTACAGATTTGCCAGCGAAACAAGTTGATCAGTGAAACGGTCAGCTGGTAGCCGATGGTAGCCGACGGTCAGGCCGGTCAGGACCAGTCAGGACCGCCATCACCCAATCCACTGATCTTGAAGTTTCAACGGAACAAGGCCAAGTGACGACCCGTCCGTTTCTTTCCGAAAAAAAAGAAGTCGATCAATCCCGCCGAGCCGAGGGGGAACGGTTTTTTTTTTTGCGAGTTGTCAAGTAAGTTGAACAGCCCACAATGCCAAGGAGTCGTTTTTGTTGCGCCGACGTGTCGGGCGAGTAGTTTAAAAATTAGTATTTGGGGAAAGGGCCGCACCGTGGGCGGGTATGAGACCTAGGCCCGGGGCGGTGGCTGGCCATCGTTTGTCCGACTCCGAGCTCCGAACCACCTCGTACCATATGCAATCATATGTGCGGGTTATTGCTGTGCAGACTAGACTGTGGAAAGAAAAGAAAGAAAAAAAGAAAAAAAGGCCCCACTCTTCTCTCCGACACACCGCACCCACGTTTTTTTCCGAATGAGAAAGAAGAATGGAAGGAGGATACAGTTTTTTTTCAAAACATGCGATGGCTGCTGGCTTGAAACACCTTGCAGGCGTGATTTGAAAGAGAGGCTGAAGAAGAAGCCACTGCCATCAAAAATAAAACAATAACAAAAGCGGCGTCCGTGACGCGATGGCCCATTGGGACGAGTCCAGCCGAGGAGGTTCCATCGTCATCGTATCGATGCATCTCGCGATCCGGGTGGCGTCGTCGCAGAGCGTCTCGTAAGCCACCTAAAAAACAAAAGAGAGAGAGAGAGAGAGAAAGAGAAAAGAACGAGTTACGTCGCCACCATCAAACTTCATCAATCAGCATGGCTCAAAATGGTACTTCTGGTATCAATTGTTTCGATTCGTACAGAGTTACAAGAATATTTATTAATGTTCCCCCCCTCCAGGAGGCTTCTGGAAAAAGAAAGGAAGAGCGGAGGAGGCAATGGTCGGTACACG
>JBBPQT010000171.1:11026-25134 GCA_038092715.1 Boletus smithii | reverse complement strand
TCCCATAATTCGCGAAGCTGACCCAAACAAACATGGTTTGAAACGCGAGTTCGTAGCGGACCGATGCATCCGCGCAATTGACAACGGTGAAAAGACTGTGATCACACCGTTGTATCTCAGGCTTGGGCACCTTTTGTACTGGGTGTGGCCGGCGTTTGTCGAGCGGGAGGGAAGAATCAAATACAACTTCAAGTGAGGTTCATAGTTTACTTCTCTTGGAACCTTAGACTTTGGGTCTGGTCGGAAAGTAGTTGATTTATTAAGTACTTGAGGCCAACAGGTTCTGTAAATATTACCAGCCTTTGTACAATGGACATGGCAGCAGGACGAAGATGGCATGTAACTTGACACGTGATGCGATCTTATCAGGCCAGTGAAGTGACTATCGCAAGTTGATCAGATTAGGCCAGCGCTGGATATTTCATCCGATCTAACGAGTCGAAAGTGATAATTTACGTTCAACAATGGCCACCCCTCCGTTCGTTGTGTTCGGATACGGATCTCTCATTTTCAAGGTACGTCATCATCTCAGCGTCGCAATATTGGATCGAACGGTCAACAGCCTCCTCCACACGTTATATCCCAAGGTACTACGTCCTGCCATCTCTATATCTTATTAGCTCGTCCTTTCATATCCCGCTAGTTCCAGGTTTCTTGAAAGGTTACGTTCGACGGTTTGCACAAAAGTCGCACGATCATCGGGGAACGCCAGAGGTGAGTACATAGGTCACTTTCATCTTTCACACACCTTCCATTCTTGCGAATTCGAAACTGACGCTGACAATTCCGCGATTTTCACCATATAAGAACCCTGGACGCGTGGTGACGCTGGTTCATAAAGAAGACTGGGACAGATTTTCCGCGTTAGTACGTGTTGTATCCATTTTTTTCGTCCCTCCCACTGGTCCGAGCACGAATAGGATGCGTTTCCGCACGAAGATGTCGTATGGGGCGAGTTTATTCGACAACAAGCGTATTGATCGATAGGCTCACAATGGTGAGCGAACAGGCATAGCCTATACCATAGATCCGGCGTACGTCGCCGAAGTGCGTGATTACTTAGGTGAGTCTCCGTTTTTGTCTTTGAGCCTCCAGAGGCTGCGACCCCCCAGTCGTAGTCCTTGGTATAGTACAACGAGTGATGCTATTGGCGTCCGAGCAGACTACCGGGAAAAGGTGCGTGCTTCACCTGTAGGGTGGGGGTCTAACTTTCCTCGCTCGCTCGTCCGGATTCCGTCTCACGCGAGGATTCTTGACTTGTTGATGACAGGACGGGTACACGATGGAAACACTGGATGTATATACCATAGATGATGGCGTAGAGAAAGTCATCATACACGATGTATGTCCGCTTCCAATATTCATTGCCCTCCGTGCCCGTCCCACAGTATTCCAATGACCGACCTTTTCCTCTTTCATGCCAGGCATATGTACGTATCCACCTTCACTTGCCATTGGCGTCGGCATGCACGATGAAGGGATGTCATCTAATCCTCCCATACCCCGTAGTGCTACGTCGGCCGACCCGACAACCCTTCTTTCAGTATGTTCAAGCCTGCCCCTTCCATAGTTGCGCCTTCACAACCGTTACCCAACAGTTGGCTCTGAACCTCTCGACGATCTCGCAGCGCACATCTGGCGCTCCGTCGGCCCCTCAGGCAGGAACAAGGTACATCCCGTCTCCTTTTTCTTCGCTTTTCAAAGTTTTCATTCTTAACCACCCAAATGCACGGTCACGTGACACATAGGATTATCTCTACCAACTCGCGGAGAGCGTCCGCGCGCTCGCACCGGCGTCCTACGATTCCCACCTATTTGCGCTCCAGGTTGGTTTCGCTTCTTCATTTGGTTGTACACGTCCGTTCTGCCGGGCTCTGGCTGACAATGACCCTACTCCTACCATCATGATTGCATCAGACTCGAATCAGACAACTCGACGAGAAGCGAGGGGAGGACGCAAAGGGACATTGACGAGACCCAAGAGAGCATGGCCAAGGCGATGGGAGATGTGCTGTGTAGCGTGCCGCTCGGAACACATGCTGTAGAGAAGCCCGCACGATCACAATGTATATGCACACTGGAGTCAAAACTAAGGTTGAACACGACCCACACGCAAGATGCGCCAGGATGACTCCTAGGTGCGGCTTTGAGCATGATCGAGTGCTGATACCTCGACGCTTATCATTGACGATGAATGTGCATGTTCAGGTTGACTGCGAAGCCCGAGCAAGCCTCATTAATCGGAGATGAAAAGGGAAGGATCGGTGCTAATAGGATAAAACTTACTTGCGGTAGCTGCGAAGGCGACGTTGCTACTCCCTATCGTTGTTCATTCTGGTCAATTGGTCTAGATCCGAGGGTACCGAGGGTAGTATCAACCTGGTGGCATCTTACCGCACTATCGTGGAGGATGGGCATGACGAAGGATGCTCGACGGAAATAAGAATGTGAACTGCCTTAGAAGAGTAGGAACGACTCCTTCCTACCTAAGGGGCTGCCTAACCACGACGTCGTCTATGAGGAGCTGCGATAAGGAATCAGAAGCGATGCAGTAAAACGGAGATAAGAAACGGAGACAGGCATAGCCTATCTGAGAGAGCGGCCGTCACGTTGTGTTTGTCGAGGCTCCCGGCGCGAGCCTACGCGATGGGTCAACGAGGACCCTGGTTGGAGCGGGGCACCCTGGTACGGCACAAATCCCGTTCATCGGAAACTGGATGCGCGCTTATTGATGTAGATTAGTATAGAAAATTAGGGATCTATACTGCATGTCGAAGGTGGAGCAGAATTGATTCAATGGAATGCATCCATGCTATGAGGGGAGGCGGGAAATCTCCACTGTCATTCTAATCGCATCCATTGGTCCACTTGTTCCATGGTTCTGATTACCTTTCTTTCGAGAAACTTTCCGAAGGAAAGGGTCGGCGGAAATGGTGCACAACACAGCAAGAAAGGGACACCAGCACGATCTTCTGCTTGTCTGGTGGTGAGTTGATGAGCGTCTGCGATAAGACTAATCGACCGAGGGCTAGCCTTCTCCGTTTGTATTATTCTATAAGGAAAACGAGGCCAGAAACGAAGGTACTACTTACCTATCAGAGTTTACATTTTTCCGCATGGCCTGCCTCGTGGTGGCAAACTTGTAATACACTCCGGCAGAGACATAGGACCCGAACCGAATGAACTGCAAGGTGTCTCGGATGAAGTCCCACAAAGTTCAAATATGCGCCACTGTCGTCACTGTCGCCTTTGCGCGGAACTGGAACGCGCTCAAGGTGACCATACCCTGGAACAATAAGGGTTGGCACTGTTCGGAGGAACGGAAACCTACGAAACGTGGGCGAACTTGTTGCATATGTATGTAGTTTGAATTTGTGCTCCCTGTGCATGACTCAAGTACTCGTGAAAGTTAGCCGCCTTGTCCAAGAGGCTAAAAGGCAGTCGGCATCTTCCGGGCGGGATAGACCTCTCCCCAGAACGGTTCCTCACATCGATGGGCGTGTTCATCAAAGCTGGTTTGCATGACGCCTACTTTGATTATCGACACACGGTGCTAAAGGGAAAACGAGGCGCAGAACACAGAGCCATTGAATCTGCCGTGTCAAGGTGATGCTTTTCGTCCATCACCTTGATCAATGATGGTATGCCAGGACCTTCCAAAGAAGCCTTAGAGCTCTTCCAATCATCGTGTACGTTTACATAAAAGTCACAACATTGGAATGGGAATGGGTTCCCGGACGAAGTGGGTAGCGGTTGGTAACCATGGTTCATTGGTTTTGCGGTCTTTACGAAATGATGAATGAACAAAAAATCCGAAGATCAGATCTCGCCGGCGTTGGTTTGACCCCGCGCTCCGGAAGAAAGAGGGTGCAAACTTAGCTCTGCGCCCTAGGTTTGAATCACCTCCAGTGGCCATAACGCGCATACGAAACCGAACTGGCATCCGAACACGCGATAAAGGGTATGTCTGTGCTGCCATTGTATCGAGGCCCAATGACACCGCATTGTCATTGTCTGGTCGGGTTACGTTCACGTTAGCGTCCCGGAGCAAAGAGGTATATAGTGGGATGGAGTCGACCTAGCCTTGGTAACCGTAACTCGGAAGAACCTGAAAGCAAGAAAAATGGTTGCTTCTCCGTTCGTGGTATTTGGATATGGATCGCTCATATTCAAGGTGGGCATTCCTTGGGTCCGTTGTTATTTGGACAAGCTGAACCGAGGACTCGACGGTCAACAGCCTCCCCCACATGTGATATCTCAGGGTAGGTCCCGCCTTTTGCCTCCCTGTATAATACTGAATGTCGTCTCACCCTTATCTTAGTCCCCGGCTTCTTGAAAGGGTTCGTCCGCCGCTTTGCCTTGAAATCGTACGACCATCGGGGGACACCAGAGGTAGGTCCACTCACACCCGCAGCCCTTGGACTCTCTGGTGACAATACTCCCCCTCCCCCAAGAACCCCGGACGTGTAGTGACGATCATCCACAAAGAAGACTGGGACCGAATAGGTTCATCTGTGCGTGTCGAATTCCGCCCTTTCCGGGAAACCAGTAAAGTGACTAATCCACTCATGCATCCGCTTTCTGCCATGGCTATATCTCGTCCTGGCGTCGAACAGGATACATTTCCGGAAGAGGATATTGTGTGGGGTGTGTATTTCTCCCCTGCTTGTATCATGATGTCGGACATGCTGATAATGGCGGGCAACAGGCGTAGCATTTACCATAGACCCGGAGCATGTTGCCGAAGTGCGTGATAACCTGGGTGCGTCCCACCCTCGTCTTCCGGATCTCGAGCTCACAACTCGGCGTCATAGACAACCGAGAGACGGTGCGTTCCCTCCTCATTCGCATTCTCTGCTTGCATCAGAGCCTCGTGTAACATGTGTGGTGACAGGACTACACGGTAGAAACTCTGGACGTTTATACCACAGAAAACGGGATGGAGAGAGTCATCATACACGAAGCATGTGTGCGTGGCCCCTCTTCTTTCCTTTGAAGTCGGGACGCGTGATAACATCGCATCCTGCAGTGCTACATCAGCCGACCGGACAATCCTTCATTTGGTACGTCCGAACCCACCCCTTCCCCTCGCAAAGTCGAGTTGATAACTTTTTGATTGTCCACTCACAGTTCGCTCTGAACCCCTTGATGCCCTCGCTGTACGCATCTGGCGCTCGGTTGGTCTTTCGGGTCGCAACAAGGCACGTGCCCTCCTTATTCTGAAGCTTCCCACCCCGTAAACGAAAGCAATGACGTGACGGTCTGTTCATACACAGGACTACCTTTACCAACTCGCGGAGAGCATGCGCTTGCTCGGACCTGCGTCGTACGATACTCACTTGTTTACACTCGAGGTGGGTAGCCGCTTTCCTCTTATTTGCTCGCTCGCTCTCGTTGGTCGTTCCCAGTCTTTGATGATATCTCTATGGACTAATGGGGACACTGACATACCTTATTTTTATCGCAGAACAAGATTAGACAGCTCGATAAGGAACGCGGGGAGACCATCATGTGCTATTGACGACACTCGTGCCCAGGGGGCCTGCGCCGAGTGGCGGGTGGCGGGTGTACATGTGTTTGCGTGCCAGTGACAAGTGGCAGAACAGTGGGAACACGCAGTTTGGAAATTCATATGCACCGGAGCCGTGTTATTTTTCTAATTGGTAGTCAGCAAGGGAATCGTCAGAGAGCATGGATGAGATGTAGAAATGAGGTCTGTACGATGGTAGTATAAACATTCCTGGACCCGTATGTAGTAAGGGACATGTTCAATATGTTACATAATGAAAAGGTCGAGATTTCGGTATGTACCTGTTTACTAGCTACATAATTCATACTTACTATTCGCTTCAGCTTTCGAGCTCAAGTCCGACTGGAGTCCTGCCTTGGGTATAGGCCAAAAGAATTTGTCTCGAATTGCCACCCAAGAGACACTGGGTATGTGCATCATGATCCATTTAGAGTCTTGATTTGTGATTCTCCGAGTCACCTGCCACCGTTGGCTCAAACAGACTTTACCCCCAAGTGAGTGCTGACGTACATGCCCATGGAGGGTAGATACTGTCTTCTACCCCATTTTCCCCCAACTAAATATGTACATTGTACTCATGAACAATCGTCAGTCAGAGTCTACACCGTGACTAAGCTCAGAAACCTCTTACACTTCCTCGCAGTACCGCAACGCGTTTTCGGAGCTTGAGGTGAGAATATATATGAAAAGGTCCTGATCTCGAGGCGAAATGATTCACCTTTCTCTCTCTTTGCATCAGCCATGCGGTTTGGCGCCGCGTTGCCCCTTCTCAGTTTATTTCTATCTATCGCTCGAATCGCTTCTGGTCTCGGCTCGTCGTGCACAGCGCCTCTAGGTAGTGGCATTGCGTCGCTCACTGACCCATATTGGCTTGAAACGATCAAACACCAAGGATCGTCTCCATTCCATCCCAATCCAAGTTCATATCAAGTTTTTCGCAACGTTAAGGACTTTGGAGCCAAGGGTGATGGCGTCACTGATGATACGTTCGCGATCAAGTTGGTCCGCGATAATCTTTCCTGGACTTTCGCTTATGTTCGCGTTCCAGCTTAGCCATGTCATCTGGTGATCGCTGTGGCGGAGGAAGCTGGTGCGATTCGTCGACGTATGTGGTTCGTCTCCAATCTCGCTTTGCGACTAAATCCGTGTCTGTAGTGTCTCTCCTGCAATCGTGTATTTCCCTCAAGGGTGAATAAATTGTACTCAATCAGGTTTTGCGCCGCACTAACCTGTAATCAGCACTTATCTTGTCTCATCGGCTATTGAAACGTACTATTATACCCAACTGATTGGAGATGCAAAGAATCCTCCAACTCTTCGCGCAAGCCCGAACTTCCACGGAATCGCGGTCATTGGTCAGTCCCTTTGCATCTCCTCGTGAAACATGATTCTAAAGTGAAGCAGACGCCGACCCTTACATTCCCGACGGCTGGGGTGCTCAGTGGTTTGTCAATCAAAACAACTTGTACGGATTGTTGATTGCCTTGCGTCGTCAGTGTGCTGAGATCGGTCTGGATGCAGCTTTCGCTCTGTGCGGAACCTGATTATCGACCTAAGGCTGATTCATTTCGGGAAGGAGGCGACCGGTTTACACTGGCAGGTGGCTCAGGCGACTTCGCTCGTCAATGTCGTGGTTGAGATGTCCACTGCATCTGGCACTGACCATCGAGGTAAGAAAAAGAACAACCATTTCCTGGGATGAACCTCATTTATATGACAGGGATATTCATGGAGAACGGAAGGTGGGCGTTCATTATTGGTGTATCGGCTTGCGATAGTCACCCGCCTGCATCACGTTAGCGGTGGTTTCATGGGGGGTAAGTAGCTATAGTAATGATGATAAAACAGATGCTTACATCTTGCTAGACATCGTCTTTAATGGTGGTAACTGGCGACTCTCGGTTAATGGGATATATGATAATAAGCTTTCATTTAGGAAAGGTGGGTATCGTTGTAGGAAGTCAACAATTCACGGTTCGCAACCTTACAGTCAACAACGCCAACGTTGGTGAGTGGAGGCCGTGATATTTGTAAGTTGACACTCATTAGATACTTGCCAGCCGTATCGGGTATCTGGAACTGGGGTCCGTGTTTCACTGTCGACCAGTAAGACACTTCTTTGATCCCCACTAGGGTTCACGTTCCAAGGCATCACTATTAACAACTGCCGAGTAAGTGAATTAGAGCCGCCTGTGCTCCGACGAGGAACGTGCCTGATCGTCTTCACAGCTTGGCTTTGACTTGACTATTGGTGGAAGAACGGAAACGAGCCAGGTGAGGCAATTCTTCACGGACATATGTTTTCATTATTTACCAGACTTCTTCAGGGTGTTGGCTCTGAGGCCATCATCGATGCAGTCGTCACCAACACATCCGTATTCATTCAGTCCTCTGCCGCCAGTAATGGTATCCTTCCGTACTCCCTGGTTCTCAACAATATCGAGTTAACGAACGTACAAACGGCGATTGGCATTGCCAACGGAGCTACTATCCTCGCAGGAGGTACGACTATTATCGCCTCATGGGGTCAAGGACACGTGTACTCCGGGATTGGAGGCCGGAAGACCTGGGTACAAAACAACATTGTCTCGACCCACAAGCCCTCGGTGCTCCTTGATAGCTCGGGCCGAATCTTTGGAAAGGCGCATCCGCAGTACTCAAACTATGCAACGAGTCAAATCATCAGCGTTAAGAGCCAAGGTGTCAAGGGTGACGGCAAGACAGATGACACTGCTGCTATTCAGAACGTCTTCAACCAGGTATAGCTTACGTCTTTGCTGACATCGGAATTACCACCTTATCATGTTTTTCTCACAGTACGCTGGCTGCAAGATCATTTTCTTCGATGCGGGCGTATACTATATCACGGACACGATCATTATTCCCGCGGGAACTCAGATTGTCGGAGAAGCATGGTCCGTCATCCTCGGAGGAGGCAGTAATTTCCAATCTCAAACCAACCCACGCGTCGTCGTGCAAGCAGGCACCGCTGGCTCCCAGGGTGTCCTGGAGATAAGCGACATCGTCTTTGCCACGGCTGGCCCAGGTAAGTAGCTGTATCACTTGAAGCTCCCGTACCACCGCCAAACTCCGTCTTTCACAGCTGCTGGAGCGATCTTGCTTGAATGGAATGTCCGTGATCCCCCTGGTCTGCAAGGCGCTGCTGGTCTTTGGGACACTCATATCAGGTAGGTCATTATGCCAATGCGAGGATTTAGTTCATTCTGTGATCGACAGGCTTGGAGGAGGTCTGTACCGTACACATACCTCCTCAGTACAAGTACAAATTAATAGCGTCCATCTAGCTGTGGGTACAAACCTGCAACGCGCACAGTGCCCATCTGGCTCCGTAGATACAGATTGCCAGGCTGCCTTCTTGGGCATCCATCTGACTTCCAAATCTAGCGCATACTTTGAGGTTCGTGTTGTTGTTTCATTTATTCCTACGCCATGCATTCAACGAACGAACAGGGGACCTGGGTGTGGACCGCAGACCACGATTTAGATGCGAAGAAGTCGCCTCAGATTTCGATTTTTACTGGGCGTGGTATCCTTTCAGAGTCTGCGGGACCCGTTTGGTTCATTGGAACTTGTAAGTTGACAGTACTTGTACTTTTGTCCTTTCTGATCTTGACAATGGTCACGGCCACAGCTTGTAAGTCTCTTTGGGTCTCTTGGTTCTGTGGATGGGGTATTGTTGATGGTACGTCGTGCCAGCGGAGCACGCGGTTCTCTACCAGTATAACTTGGTGAACGCTCAGAACCACTACATCGGCTTTGCTCAGACAGAGACTGTAGGCGATCGTTTGGTATTTTTCTTCTGGGTTACAGTTGACATTATTCCCACCTGCAGCCTTACTACCAACCTGCCCCTGCTGCTCCAGCGCCATATACTTCCTCTTCCGCATATCATGATCCTACTTTTTCCAGTGACATCAACGCGGCGTGGGGTATGTACGTGAAATCCTCCTCCAACATCATCCTCTTTGGTGAGCAATGCGATTCCGCGTCGTCTCAGCTTTCTTACCGACGCCCTCTCACTCAGGTGCGGGCTTTTACAGCTTTTTCCAAGTATGTGTCCATAAAATGTCCATCTCTGAGTCATCCCACCTGCCTTTTATTAGAACTACAGCCGAACCTGCCTTGACACCCACGCGTGCCAAACACATATCTTGAACATTGACTCTGTATCGAACGTGTCCGTCTACAGCGTGTCCACCCTCGGTTCGACATACCAGCTCAGCATGGCGCACAACGGCGTTGTGCAGGAGAGCGACAACCGGGATGGGTTCCAAAGCACGTTGACGGCTTGGAGTCCGGAACAACTTGAAGTCGATGCACCATCACCGTATCGTTTGTCTTCGCCTTATTTCATTTTCGACGTTGTTTGGCTGCATCCTTTGAGTATGTTGTTGGTCGTGTGTGTCGTAGGTGTAGCGATTCGTAGCTTGTGTAGAATTTAGTGGATGCGAAAGGACTCTGCCGGTGGACGTACATAGTGACATAGCTGAGCTTGTGCACGTCAGAAAGGCAATAGAAAGAATGTCTCGTTACGTGAGCGATTCACCAGCACTGCCACTGGGTGTCGCCGTCAACTCAACGCCGACTCACTGTGGCGACTCTCTCATCGACTCCTGTAGTACTGCACGCAGCCATGTCAACCGTAACTCTGTTCAGGAGGGTGACATCTACCAGATACATATTTCTCATGTCAGGACTGGCCTTCGTCCTGTGGTCATTGACGACCTCCGTGGTCCCAAAATCTTCCACCTTCTCTGCACTCCTCCAAATGGATCTGGATCAAAGTCACTCGACCGAAACCACGACAACGCAACACTCCACCAACGCGACGAATGCGAGCTTGAGCGACGTGTCCACGCCGAACAGCTTCAATATTCGCCCCCATCTCGGTATCGGAATCGCTCGCACGCACATCTACGTTATTTCGCTCGCCGATCGACAAGACAGACGCGAACAGATGGAGTTTCTGCGGACGATCCAGGACCTGACGTGGACCGTCGTCGACGCCATCCCCGGAAACGCAACACTCGTCAACCGTATCCTCGACTGGGTAGCCCTCCAGCGCGCCGAGGGCAAGAAAATGGGCGCGCCGGGCTTTCACTGGCCTGAAGAGATCAACGCGCTTTCGGCCTCGCACGCGGCGCCCTTGAACCCGTCTGGCTCTAATACATGGGCCGAGACATCACCTTCGAGCAAGCCCACTGGCAAATCCGGTCCTTTCACGTACTCGAGTCACGGTCTTCCGTGTGCGATTGAAGACGACTCGATACCAACGTTCACGAACGACACCCCAGAGTGGATGATACTTTCTTCTGCAAAGATCGCTTGCTGGCACTCGCACATCTCGGTTATTCGCCGGTTCGTGGACGGACAAGATGTGGATAACCACCGCCGCGAGGACGATGTGGCTATCATTCTCGAGGACGATATCGACATGGAAAAAGACATTTCCACCAGGCTGTCTCAGGTCTGGACGTTCCTACCTGCAGGATGGGACATCGTCTTCCTAGGTATGTACGACGATACAATCATGTGCATGTCACACTGTGCAAGTGAGCTATTGGCGTTCTGAACTATTTCCACGACCTGTCAAGGTCACTGCTGGTCCGATGAATCCTACTACCCGTCGCTCACGGAATTCACGGACACGAACCTTCATCCATCACACTACCCGAAGTGCACGCATGCATACGCACTCTCACTCACCGGAGCCAGGCGGCTTCTGCAGCACCTACGTTATGCACCCTTTGCTTATTCTCGGGCACTCGACCAGGCGTATGCATGGCTCATCCGGAGTGGTCGTCTGAGGAGCTACTCGATCGTTCCGAGCCTCGTCGTGCAAAGGAAGAGCGGAAGTAGCGATATATCACCTGGTTCTGGGAGTGAATGGAGGGAAGGTTTGCGGGATGGCGTGTTTGAGGCTTAAAGTTGAATGTCGCTTTTCTGGATGATTGTTGTCGCTTCCCCTATCCAGACACGTACAACAGGCCCTAGAAGTCATGTTATCGCCGAGCATGTTTGTCTTCGGACGTGGTGATTTCAATACTCGGCCTTTGACGCGGCCTTTTGATGATCAATTGTCCACCCCCCCTCCCCCCAACTGGCTGCCTTCCCTGAGCAATCAATCGATCAGATTCTCTCTGACTTCTTCAAACATCTTTTCTAGGACTTGCGCGTCATTTGCACACTATGAGGACAAGTTTTACGAACACGTAAGCGTATTCAAGCCCTTCCGATTTGCTGAAATATGTGGAGAGGATGAAGACAGTGTAAAGGATCAATACGTCACGACTAGTCTTTGGACACGGTAGATATGCATGGTATGTGGCTTTCTTTTTTTCTTCGTCATCTACAGACCGTCGAATATCTGACCGTCTGATAGCCCTGGACGTTCCTTTGCTGCAAACGAGCTAAAATCTATGCTGGTGCATATCGTCGTGACATACGACATCAAGTTGAAAGACAACACGACGCCCCCGCGTAGTTTGCACGTCGGCACTTTGATCCTTGCCGATTCCCGCGCAAACTTTGTTCCTGTTCAGAAAGAGGGTCAAGTGAGCGAATTTTATTCTTTCCACTCGTGTCCCGTCTTTGCTTTTTCTTGTACTAGATTGTTTTTTCCTTTATGATCTAAAAGACGTACAGCTTGTTCTACTTTATCGCCTTGCATGTCGTGTACAGATGGTACTTCGTCCAGGCGAGACTATCGCGGGCTTGTTGAACTTGATTACGAACGTGTATGCCATCAGTGACGCCATCACCCTTGGCTCCAAAAGCCCCTCACGTTGCGAAAAAAAACTTACATGAACTTGGAATGGGACTGAATGGAGACGGGCCCCCTAGTGTTTGATCGTTCGTTCAATCAAGCCAATATGCCAGGTCAGCGGATGACGCAATCCCACCACACAGAGGAGCTGCGCACGACGAGCCGAGACTAGAAGCAATTCGAGCAGTAGATAGAATTGAACTGGACCAACCCCAATGCCATGCTTCGACTCCCGCGAACGTGGAATGAGCTCTATATGGGGTGGCTGTCGACAACTTGCAGTGTGGGTTGGCACTTTTTCCGGGGACCATTGACACTGAGCCACTTGCTATGAATATATGACCGTCTCAGACAGATGGAACGTTTATCAGATTTACGGACAATAGAACTATCATTATTAGTAAGCCTAAGAAATATTGAACTCGTTGCTGGTAGCATAGACGATGGTAGAGTCACTGCGTAAACCACAAAAAGGGGGACGATGTCAACGAGCGTCTGTTCGTGACAGAATTACGGAAAACACATACTCGACGTCGGTGGCATTGATCATGTATTGACCGCTGGGTGTAGTGCATGTCCATCAATATTGGGCTCGCCCGACATATAAAGAGAAAATACCCACGCAGAAGCATTCTGAGGAATCCAGACCTCCATTTTCGGAGAAACGTACACGCTAGAATCGAGGTTGTAATCAAATCCGTGCCCAACCAGCTCGAGACCAATCTTGGTGGGGTCACCGGCCTCGATGGTGACATTGATGGCGACTGTACTATCGGCCGTAACCACCTCGGGAACCCGCAGCTGTAACGCAGAGACGAAAGAAAAGCAGAGGGCGAGAGCACTGGGTACGCATGCCGGTCAACTTGGCGACGAGGGGCGAGATGTAAGAAATATACCTGAGCTTGGCGAACATGTCGAGCGATGAATGCAAGATAGGTAGGACTGGATGAGAGGGCGCAAGTTTTCTGGAGAAGAAAATTTCTCCGACCTGGTTGGCTTTTATATTGTTCCGACTCATCCGAATGTATATGAATTGCTTTCTCGCCTCTTGGCATGCCGCGAACCTTTGTAGCCGACGAACCTCGTAAAACTTGATTGAGGGGCCGTAAGCCAAATGTTGGACGCAGCCTGCTCAAGTCTTTTCGGTTCGAAGAGCCTTCAGTAAGTCAACCTATAAGAATTGCTGAGATCCTCATAGGCCAAAACACGCAGATCCAAGCCCGACGAGCAACTCTTCTCAAGAAGGGAATACGCTAAATATGATTTCCTCTTTCTGTTTGACTGTTAGCTGCTCTCAAGCGGCCAGGGTAGGGGCGTCAAGCAATAATATGTCACATACCGTCTTTGCCGATGGCCTGATGTTTGGCCAATAGCTTGACATACAAAGACCAGGGAGACGAGCGTTGTGTGTAGGCGGCCTGTGTCTGACATACGCGCATAGATTGCATATAATACAGCCCTTCCAACACAGCTGATCCCTGCGCACTGCCAATCTCTTCAGAAAGAGGGTCAATCAACCAGGCATATGTTTTTTGTACTCACACTTACACCTTTGCTTTTCCTTGTGTCAGATTGTTCAGCCTTGGTATCCACTGGCAGACTGGCAGTGTAAATTCAGTTGCTCACCCTCACACGACAAAAGACCTGAGCCAAAGGTGCTTATTCAGACATCATTGGAAAGAACAAATTGCATTCACAAAGCATACAACACTAGCAAAAAGGGTGGGGGTTTCCAAAAATTGCTGAGAGCCAAAGCTCACAGACTTGTTCGGATGTGTAATTTGCAATCAG
>JBBPQT010000171.1:0-10928 GCA_038092715.1 Boletus smithii | reverse complement strand
ATCAGACATCATTGGAAAGAACAAATTGCATTCACAAAGCATACAACACTAGCAAAAAGGGTGGGGGTTTCCAAAAATTGCTGAGAGCCAAAGCTCACAGACTTGTTCGGATGTGTAATTTGCAATCAGCAAAAGACTGTGCCTCGGTAAAGACCTCACTGGCGACAGTACATGCCCGAGCACAAGAGATGAAGAGCATTTGTGATTCGCAGGTGGGTGGTATATATACACATCACGCGTGTGCGCACGGACCAGGTGGACGGATATGGAAAACACGGCTACTCACACACCACGACGCCCCATCCCTCGTATCCCTCCCTCCCTTCCTGCACCGCCAAAATCTTTGCTCTGAGTGCCCTCCCGACAGGACCCAACCCGTTCTCATCCGCGGGGTGCGTCGGCAGGCAAATGTCCCGCCCTTCGAACCCGATCCGGTGTATGGCGGCAACGATCGCGGCAGTGCCGACGCAGAGCACTTCGAGCAGGGTATTGTTGGCGGACCAACGGACGAGGTCGTGCATGGTAAAGGTCCGTTCGGCGGTGTGGAGTCTCGTCCCAGAGGAAGAGACAGTTGCGTGGAAGGTAGGGTCCGAGGTGAGCGCGAGGCACGAGGCGCGTGTGACGCCGGGCAGGATCGTCCCGTCCAGCGGGGGCGTGATGACGTCCCAACCTTGAGACATCGCCCGTCAGCTCACGTCTTGACCTCCTTTTTTTCTTATCGACGCAAAAGACACGCACCATCACCATTTTCGCGCTCGAGTACGACAAAGACATTCATCGCGCCCCCCTCGGTCACTCGCCGATCCTCGCCAAACAGCCACAGCACCTGGTCATACCCCTGTGCGGCTGCCTCGCGTTGGGGCAGAAAACCCGGGGAGTAATTGCCGCCGACTTTGTGCCCGCCAGTACCACCAGGCCACGCGCGCACGGCGTCGCTCACCGCGAGCAGGGAGATTGGACGTTGGAAGAAGGGCCCGCTGGGCGAGGCGAGGATGTACAGGACCGCGTGGTCGGGGGCGGCGACGCCGAGTGCTGGTACCGCCGTGAAGATAGAGGGGGAGGATCAGTGTCATCGAGTCATTGTGGGGGAGGATGGAAACGTACCTGGTCGCGTACCGATGACGGTCGGTCGCAGGTAGAGGCTGAATCCTGGCATTGTGGGGATCCACCGTTTTTCGGTCTGGACGAGGCGCTTGATGAGCTCGAGAACCGCGTCGCTGTCGACGGGCTATCACAAACACGATGCGGTCAAGGACGAAGAAGAAACAGAGAGGTACCCCTACTCACAGGAAGCGCCAAACGCGCCATAGAGCGCTCCAAGCGCCGCATGTTCATATCGGGGCGGAACAATCGCACTTTGCCGTCGGGTCCAAGGTAGGCCTGCATATCGTGCATGGGTCGCGGGTTGTGCAAGCGTCAGCTGCGTTCGATCCGATCCCTCAGGCCTGTGACTGGGGGTTACGACTCACCTTCATACCCTCGAACACGCTGGCGGAGTATTGGAAGCAGGTCGATGCGGGGTCGAGTGTGAGCGGTGCGTAGGGTTTGATTTCGGGCGCAGACCATCCCGAGACGGGGTGGAACGACGCGATGGCCATATGATCGCTGAACGACTGTCCGCAGCGGATAGCACAGACACCATCAGCACGTCGTGACCGATACAAAGTGAATGCTGATCACGATCACACCGCACAGAACGACGGACGCAATGGGGAGGTGTTGAACGTTGAACGTTGAACACTCACCGTGCCGAACGTGAGCGTCTTGAGGTCTGGAAGGGGTTTTGGCGTCTCGGTCAGTTTAGTGGTCAGTTTGGTGACCTGATGCACGCATGAGGAAGCTGATCTTTGCGATCAGAGGTGATCGATCGTATCATGTACGCACATCAAGCCGTGCTAGTTCATCGTTGGATTCCTCGCGGTCGCTCGCACGTATTCTGTATGGCGTCTCTGTGCGCCCGGTGGGTGTCTCGATCGTCATGTTTCGGATGCGTCCTGGGTGGGAATGAGGGGATCAAAAGGTCACAAGGGCTGTCAGGTAGACCCTCCCTTTTTAATCATACTGGGTCGAGTCATGTTCACGTCTCGTCTGAGTTATCGGCCGGACCGTGCGTCAGACTGTGTGGGTGGGATCGGTATGGGCCTACTTCGGCTAGTTGGGAAGACTGTTTCATCGGCCGAGATCGGACAAGGTTGATTGTGTGGGTACGACCAGGAGGGGCATAGACTGTACCACTACTCGTACCAGCGCTGACGCTCAGCGCACAATCGAATACAACTTTGTCGTACACGGGGCCTAGGCGCCATTGATTTCGTATCATGCTACTACAGAGAAACCACTAGTAGGTTGTGATAGTGGACTTGTCCGAGTGGTGGCGAGACAACTACCCATCGCCGCCTTGATACTACAACATCCGATGAAACATGTACTACGGCGTGGTCATGCCATGATCATGCGTTATTCACTCACGCAAGTATTACTGCCATGTTCGCATGGATGTACAGACGACGACGATGATCACGCGCGCTCAGCGCTTGGCATGGCTTGTGGGCGGTGTGGGTAAATAAAGCTATATACAGAACAATGTACATGATTCCTTTTTCACATCGCCGACGCCCACTGGCAGGTCGCAGAGAAGCATGCACGGTGTTGGACCCCCGTGCGAAGGGCTGTCACTCGGATTGGCGGTAGCCACATATTCCAGTCATTTGCAGATCATTGTAGCGGTCAATAATTTAGCGCACAGTTTCGGCGCCTAAAAAATCAAGTCCGTCACTGTCCGCCATACCAAGCCCGAGTCTGAACGTCGGAGACAAAAATATTGAGTGGTTACTTGTCCCATATTGGAACTCCGCCTATGTTACTAATTCTGGCCGCTACATCGATCTGCAAACGACTGGAATAAGCCGCATCTCGCGCGAGGTACACTTACATCGTCACAGTAGGGAGAGGGAAGAATGTCAAGGAGATTCCGCAATATGATCTTTCTGTCTCCACCGGTCACCAGCTCGTAGTTTGCCGAGATGGCCATGGATGCAACACACGTTGGGTGTTCAATGACAGAGCCGATTTGCTTGTGCGTTGTAGTGTCCCAGAATGAGACCGACGAATAGTCGGAAGCTGCGATGAAAGCGCCGTTGCTTGCCAGGGAGATGCATCCGGGATATATGTTGCTGTGAATGGGCCATTGAGAGAGCGTCGTCTGGGTGGACACGTCGAGACAGTGGATGTCGCCGTCATCAGACAAGGCAAAGAGTCGCTTGCTGTCGCTCACCCAGGCGAGGGAGTGGTTGTTGAACGACGCGACTTGAATCGGAAAGTCGACGAGGAGGCGGCCATTCTGACTCTCATAGATCCGAACAGAGTTGCACCCCCGCGTCGCAGTGGCGATGAGGCGTCCGTCGGGTGAAAACTTGACCGCGACTACCCGGTAGACATGTTGGAGGGGGCCGAACAGTCTCTGCCAGTGGCCAGTCGCGAACAACCAGACACAGACGGTCCTGTCCGAGTCATCCGCTCCGGTCGCGATTTTCGTCGCATCCGGTGAGATGTCCACCGTAAGCACCGCGTTGTTGTGCCCTTTAAACGCGGACACTTTTTTGTGGCTCTCTGCCTTCCACACCCTCACGTAGCCATCTTCCGACCCACTCACGATCCGCTTTCCATCTTGTGAGGCTGCAATGCTCCAAACAGTGGACCCCCCCGCATTCATTGGTGTCCCCACCTCCTTGCCATCTTTCACCCGCCAACGTCGAATCTCCCCGCCATGGCCACCGCTCACAATGTGCTCCCCATCAGCGAGGAACGCGACGGAGTGGATCTCAAATGCACCATCGATTTCAATCAGTTTCTCTTTTTTCTTTTGTGCAACGATGCTGGAGGAGGATTCGTTTTCATTCGACTCTTGGGTCCTCATTAGTATTACGCTTTCAGTTGCCTCGCCTTTCTCACCTTTGATTGCTGTTCCTTCCTTTTGCTGACTGTTGCTCGAGGACGGTCTGTCTCCCCTCAGAGTGTATTCTTGTCTTCTCGTTAGTATTGCCCCTCCCATTCAAGTTGTCCTGCGTACTCACCATTCTTTGGCCGCGGGCGCACTTTGGAAGACATACTGAACTAGGTATCAAAGTGGTGGGAAGAGAAATGCGCGGTTGTTTCTTTGCGGTACCCCATTGCCGTCTAGCATGCACGCCGTGTCGGTCACATTACCCAGAAACAAATCACCACGTGTCATGGGCGCCTACTCTCCCCCCACTGGCACTGTCGTCATCGTATAGGTGATGGAGAAATTGATGCTCCAAGCTGGTAGGAACGAGCAGCATCGACTAGACGAGGGAGGTGCGCAATAATCCCAGTACTCGATTATGACGACAAGACGTTCTTTCGTCTTTGTTATGTCTACCATACACTGCACAACAGATTGCGTCGATTCTCGTTTCCTTCACCCCCACGAACGGATCCCCTCCACAAATCGTTTCAACTACACCTAGCATACCGGCAACGCTCGCTTCCAAAAACTCATGTTCTGAAAAAATCTCGTCACAACCGTCAAGGACAGATCCTCTCAACAAACCAGAGAGGTCGAATACAATACCAGTGATGTGTATCGAACGAACGTCACGCTCAACAAGGCCAACTCGTCATTGTTGGTCCCTCTGAGGGCGGACGCAGACGGTAACGTACTTTGCAGTCTTTCCCGCACCTTGGACGCCACGAGCAGTATGGTCGAGAGCTTTGGTGGTTGGCTCAAATCGTTGGGGTTCGAGTTGCGATGCGTCTCTTTCTTTTTTCTTCAAAGCTTCTTGTACTCACTAAAGTTCCAAATCGAGAGAGGTATCCGTCAGTCACATGAATTGATTTCCTTTCAGCCGATACGAAGCGAGCGAGCATGTACTAGACGTACCACCACTGACGATGATGCGCTCGCCACCCGCCGCTTCCTTCTCGAGAGCGAGGACATACGCTTCGGCGAGATCACGTACGGCGATCCAACAAGTACCCGTGCTGGCACGGAATTTGTTGCCTACCGCGTTGGCCTTGTCACCGTCTGCGACGTCGTTGTGGAATACATATCGATGTCGAAAGAGCCGTGTCGTGCGCCAAACGTGGGGGTACGTCGGATGGGATGAGGCACGGACGCTATCATGAACATGCCAGCGACTGAGCTCGATGGGTGATGGACTTGTGATGTATCGCCTGCATACATAGTCATGATGAACGACCAATCATACCCACCTAGTGCCCGTGACGGACTTGCCATGTATGCGCTTCAAGTAACTATCGAGCTTGGTGTTTCGATCAACAGATGCATATAATGTATGTATATGCTCGCGTGCATATGACGGGTCATGTTCTATCACCCACACCTAACATACATTTGATCCGTCAGATGCAACTTGAAAGACTTGATCGTTCGAGAACGAGACATGGCGACGTGCATTTACTACCAGTTCCACGGAAACCCGAGTCGATCTGGCCTTGCGATGGAAATGACACTCTGTAGCAGTCAATAAAGTGGTTTGTGATGAATAAGCCATCTCGCGCGAGGTACACTTACATCGTCGCAGTAGGGAGAGGGATGGATATCATGGAGATTCCACAAGATGATTTTTGTGCCTCCACCGGTCTAGTTTGCTGAGATGGCCATGGACTCGACGAGAGTTGGATGGTAAATAACAGACCCGATCTGCTTGTGCATGGTAGTGTCCCAGAATATAATGGGTCCAATGAGTCCTCAGAGGCTGCGATGCACCTTTGCTTGCAAATAGGCTACTAGTAGATGAATCGACATTATAGTAAAACATCATCGTGATCGGTGCTGAAATTGAGACTACTGTACGTCGATCGTACAGATATTGTCTATCAAGTCGTCCAATGGAACATCTTTGCAAACATGAGCCGTGATGAAGCTGTCCACTGCGACTCGCCTATGTTCTACGCGCGACAGCTGCTCGAACAAGAGCGCACCAAATGGCTGCCTGAGACGAACGACCAACCGGAGTGCTCGTATCGTCTTGTCAAGCGTAGCTGGAGCACGCGAAAACTCTTGGTCGAGCAGAGGGCGGATCCATGGATGAACGACATAGACCTTCATCGCGGTCAAGTCGTTTGTCGTCTTGATCTCTATGTCACCAAACACGGTCGTCGTCCCATGATATACACAGAGCTTCGTCTTTGCGTCTGGTCCTGACGTGCGCACAACTCCGGTGACGAGAGAAACAATACCAGGAAGTCGCAGTCGACTGGAAGCAAGGGAAGGGGATGGAAGCTCATGCAGCCGATCATATAGCCTCATGGCAGGGGAGAGGTCAGGTAGGGACAAGCGCAATTCTGTCACTATCTGATCCACCTCGGCCAGCTCCATCAGTGGTGGAATGTGCGGCGGCACGAGTTCGTTGTAGACAGTGAGGTTCTTGGGTAGACAACTGTTGTACTCGTTTGCGGTCCCAGTCCAAGCAAGAATCGTGACGTCGCCCGATCCTGTCAGGATGTTCTCCAGGAGTCGGCCAACTGCACGGTTGCCCTCCCCATATATGACTGGAATTGCGACATTGAAGATCCCAAGCAGTGAGTATGCAATGTCTTCCAGGAGCGTCGTTTCACGCATTGAAGCCAGATACAGTTTCTCCCGCACTCTGTCAAGGCCGGGCCGCAGTACAGCCAACTGCTCTGCAGAAATCCGCGACACCTGCTCCATCTCCGAGATGATGATAGGCGACTCTTTGTGGTTCGACAATGTCAAGCCGAGGTAAGGCTTCCAGTCCTCGGTGTAGAACCGGACCCTCTCAGCAGCCACATATTCTTGGTATGTCCATGCTCGAGTGTTCCAGATGCTCCCTTGAACACCACCAGGCTTCTGTGACTGGGACGAGACATCGCAAAGGTAGATGAGTGTGAGGGATGAACCGCGATACCAAGTGAACATGGCAACCAGCGACTCTTGCAATACTACGTTGTTGACTTTGTCGACGCAGCATGTGTCACTCCATGCCCACCGGAACCCAAGAGAATCCACGAGCGAGCAGAACGTTTGGAGCTTGGTGTTCGTGGGAGATATTTTTAGCTCATAGACCGTGATATGTTCGACATGCTGGAAGAGAGGTTCACCCTGTTCCCACTTGTGTGAGAACATCACATATCGGTAGAACTCTGTCACCTCTCTCCAAATACGTGCATAATCTACCTCTGTCGTCGTCGATGATACAAGTTCGTTGAAGATTGGAAGTGCCTCGAATGCTTCCGCTTGCTGTGTCCTGTCATGTAGCCGACCGGTGGTAGTGTCGATGAGTACCCGTGGCATGTGAGAGACGGTCCCGTGAATAATGCGCCGAATCGTCTGTCTGGCATCGACATACCGACAACGGAGTTCTATCGTTGATCTGAATCAACATGGGGTGGCCCTGAGTGATGTTGAGGAAATGACTCACCACGAACACGTTCGTCAGGGGATTGTTCGAGTTTTAATAGCATTGTATCAAAGGCTTCAACGGCTTCCGAATGACGTCTTGCCCCATGCAATGCCGCATGCCTCTGCTCGTAGCCTCGATGAGATGATGGATCGAGTTTGATCACCTGCGCACTCTGTTATTGACATTATCTGCGACACTGAGGCACGAAGTATACCTCGTCGGCATCCTTCAGTGCGTCCTCCCACGAGTTCATCATCACCCGTGTTTCGCTTCGCTTGATCAGGATGTCCACACGGTCCAGTGGATCGAGCGATAATATGGTCGAGAAGTGTCCAGTGGCTTCACTGTAGTCCTGAGAACCCATTGCGACGCTAGCGAGCTTTTCTAATCTTTCCGTGCATCGCCGTTGAAAATCTGTGTCGGATGCTCAGACGAGCTCTGGCAGCATCGCTCCGGGACTACTCACTGAGTTCCCACTGTGCTCGCTCGTCGTGGATACTCGTGTCCACTGTGAGCTCGCTCTTCATCTGTCGAAAACAACCGATTGCCTCCGTGACGCGACCATGCCCTTCGAGAATGTCGTAAATTGTGCGGTAAATAATAAACCTCGGAAGCTTGAACTGAGGCGAAAAGATTATCAACATCCAGGATCACTGTATCACGTAAAGTATACCTTGGTGGCCACATCCAGTGCTTCGTTTGTCGACCCACGAAGCAACATTGTGCTTGCCCACTTGATTAATAGAGGATTCGGAGTCGAGGGACCGAGGGACAGTGCAGTGGAGTAGGCTGCGAGTGCTTCGTCACGATTCTCGATCTTTGATGCCTCGTCTCCAATGCTTTCCAGTGTCGTGATGCATTTGTTTGTAAACCCTGATAGTAGGAATTGAACAGTCTTCTCTGATCTATGATGACGAAACTGACCAGAAAGCCAATCCATGATTAACGTATCGGCTTCCACGTCGTCGCTTGCAGTGCGCACGTTCTCGAAAAGCAACTGTGCAGCATCAATGACATGGCCATCGGCATACAGAGATTCGCATTGATGTTTCTGTCGGTATGCACAAAGGGTCTTGGTGAGGCTATCGGCTTTCTGTTGGGAATCGGCGAGTTCGGTGCGGAGTTGCTTGATGAGGCCATTGGCCTTGTGTTGGGACTCGGCAAGTTCTTGAACGGTATTCTCGAGATTTGCTATTTTTCCGTCTGATGAACATGGATGTTAGAAAGCGGAGTAAGGGTGCTGGTAAACATACTTGAACGCTGATACTGTGCACGAAGAGACTCGATTGTCTCTTTGGGATGTGCTTTAGCCCTTGTGCGCCGGATTTTGAGTATCTGTTGTAGTCAATAAAGTGGTTTGTGATGAACAACCCATCTCGCGCGAGGCACACTTACATCGTCACAGTAGGGAGAGGGAAGAATGTCAAAGAGATTTCGCAAGATCATTTTTGTGCCTCCGCTGGTCACAAGGTCGTAGTTTGCCGAGATGGCCATGGACTCAACACGAGCTGGATGATGGATGACAGGGCCGATTTGCTTGTGCGTAGTAGTGTCCCAGAATGAGACCGACGAGTCGTCGGAAGCTGCGATGAATGCGCCGTTGCCTGCAAGGGAGATGCATCTGGGCTCACGGTTGCTGTGAATGGGCCATTGAGAGAGCGTCGTCCGGGAGGACACGTCGAGACAGTGGATGTTGCCGTCATCAGACAAGACAAAGAGTCGCTTGCTGTCGCTCACCCAGGCGAGGGATTGGTTGTTCACCCATTTGACTTTAATCGGAAAGTAGACGAGGAGGCGGCCATCCTGACTGTCATAGATCCGAACAGAGTCGCACCCCCACGTCGCAGTGGCGATGAGGCGTCCGTCGGGTGAAAACTTGATCGCAACCACATCGGAGTCATGTTGGAAGGGGCCGAGCAGTTGCTGGCCAGTCGAGAGCGACCAGACACAGACAGTCTTGTCATCCGATCCGGTCGCGATTTTCGTCCCATCCGGTGAGACGTCCACAGCGTACACCGCGCTGTTGTGTCCTTCAAACGTGGTCACCTTGTCGTGGCTCTCTGCATCCCACACCATCACTTGGCCACCATTTGACCCACTCACGATCCACTTTCCATCTTGTGAGACTGCCATGTTCCAAACAGTGAACACCCCCACATTCATTGGTGTCCCCACCTCCTTGCCATCCTCCACCTGCCAACGTCGAATCCTCCTCTCATCGCCACTGCTCACAATGTGCTCCCCATCAGCGAGGAATGCGACTGACCAGATCTCATTTCGACCATCGATTTCAATCGATTTCTCTTCCTGTTGCTCAACGATGCTGGAGGAGGATTCGTTTTCATTCGACTCTTGTGTCCTCATTAGTATTGCACTTTCAGTTGCCTCGCCTTTCTCACCTTTGATTGCTGTTCCTTTCTTTTGCTGACCGTTGCTCGAGGACGGTCTGTCTCCCCTCGGAGTTAATCCTTGTCTTCTCGTCAGTATCGCCCCTCCCATTGTCCCACGTACTCACCATTCCGTGTCCACAGGCGCACTTTGGAAAACATACTGGACTAGGTATCAAAGTGGTGGGAAGAGAAATGCGCGGTTGTTTCCTTGTGGTACCCCATTGCCATCTAGCATGCACGTGTCGGTCACATTACCCCGTGTCCTGGGCGCTTACTCTCTCCCCCCCAGTACTAAGTAGGAACGAGGTGCGCAATAATCCTCATACTCGAGCACGATGACAAGACGATCTTTCTACTTCGGTTGGGTTTGTCATTTCTGCACTGGGCAACAGAATACATCGATTCTTGTTTCCTTCAGCCCCACGAACAGATCCCCTCCACAAACCGATTCAAGCACGCTTAGCATATCCGCGGCCTAATATCACCACCAGCAACGCTCGATTCCAAAAATCCGTAAATCCGTCAAGCCTTGCAGCCACGAGCAGATCCTCTCAGATGTCGAATACAATACCATCCCATCGCCCCTGTGCAGGGCGTGCCTCGGGATGTATGACACCAATGATTTGTATTGCACGAACGTCGCGGTCAACAATGCCAACTCGTCGTTGTTGGTCCCTGACCATCTTCGCATGCGAGACAATGCGTCAACATGTTCATGTCTCGGATTCCCTCCGAGCTGTTTCAATAGCTGTTTGTGCTCTTCTGACAGCCTTATTCCCGACAGGTTCGCCTACTTGATGGTTGTCGGTATCGCCTCTCTATCAACGTGGTGGCGGACAGACCCCGCGACATGCCATGACCAGTGGCACTGTCTTACCGCATTCAAGTATTACCTTGCTTGCAAGGTCTTTTGACTGTCGTAAATCGCCCCTGTCCAACCTGGACATCAAGACCAAACAAAACAAAAAAAGGAAATTTAATGACACGACTCCATACATGAAAGATTACTAGACCCATTGGCCGTTCCTTTCGTCTGTTCCCACCAAGCCGCTGTTTGTAGATCCAGCTGTCGCAAACGGTCGTCTTCTAATAACAATTCATTGCTGTGCCCTTTCCTGAACCACTTGTTATC